>JASFAX010004643.1:0-38810 GCA_030737875.1 Allium sativum | reverse complement strand
AAATTGTTGTTGAAGAAGAATAGGCTAGATCAAACTGAGTGGGGCAGCACCTCGTTGTCGACATTGATTTAGATGAATAAAACAATGGGATTAAGGTCCTTTATATAGCCTAGAGTCAATGAATCTAGTCAAGAAACAAGTCCACGTTCAGAAACTGAATTCCTCCCAAATCTGGGGGGGGGGGGTTGACATGAAACTCGACTTGGGTGTCGACACCTCTTTGTTGGTGTCGACCCCTGGGTAGACACCCCTAAGATGGGGTCGACCCCTAACAGGCCGAAATCCTGCTCTCCGCCGCGTTTCTGATTTTGAATTATTTTGAATTGTTATATATATATATATATGATTCTCTTATGTGTATACAAACTTCTAACCTTAATATCTTCTTCATACGATGTCTGTTTTATGCAAACATAGGGTCTATCTTAAGCAGAATTTCGAGGCGAATGCAACGGTGTAGTTCATTTTACTTAATTCCGAATATTTAATTAAATATTCCTTAGTTTATCATTATAGTGTTGTAGGAACAATGGGGTGTTACATGATGTGCCACGATCCCAAAAATATAATAAAACAGACAAGTTAAATTACATTGTGAAATCTCCAGATTGTAGATATAGGGTGTAAATTTTGTTGAACAAAAGGTTGCATATTTTCCAAATTAAAAATTATCGAAAAAATCTATAAATTAAATTAAAAATATGTCTTAAAATATTATTCAAATTCGAAAACAATATTTTATTATATAAATAAATCGTTATGCTTTATAAACGATTCCATAGCGACTTTTGAAAATCTAATTTGGACATAACTCACAACGTATAAGATGAAACCTCGATTTTTCACTTCCATTAGAAAAAAATAGTAAACTAGATTCAAATGTTTATTGTTTCGAAGAAATCCGCCTTATAGCGAATCATGTATACTCATTTAAAGTTTAAAACATAAAACAATGAATTACCGCGACGTTACGAGCTCGATTATAATTACAATATAATTATATGTTCAAATGATAAAAATATTCGTTGTTATAATTCAATTCTAAACTGAATTAATTCTCTTATATTATCCAATTCACACACTATTGTGAATTCAACTATTTTCGACTATTTCAAAAATAAACAAGTTATTTCATTATTTATATTAACTAATATAAATCCGAATTATTTAATTTTAGCCTATTAAATTACTAAACCATTATTTAAATAATTTAATAAATTAATTACTATAACATTAAAATTCCGGGACGTAATATTCAATCCCCCTTAAAAGAATTTCGTCCCCAAATTACTAAGGTAGGAAAAATGCTACAATCCCTATCAAGTAGGTTAAAATCATTTGTTTTACTAACTGAACCAATTAATTTCAATTAAAATATTAATTCATCCCTATTAACGAAAATTTTCAAAAATTCTGAAAATTTTCTAACACCTTAAATATTTGAATTTTTTGCCAGCGTCTCCTTTGCACGGCTCAATCGGTACAACTACAACTCGCCTCTCCAGGCCTTTTCCAATCCAAAGAAAATAAAACAATCAAGCGACTTGCCCAGTATGCTCAAAAATCTCACGTCTAAATGTAATATAAACTAGTACCTTTTTGTTAGGCATTCAACTCTATTACTTCCATTTGCTATTACTCTAGCATATATAAATGCATTTCCATTTGATCTTCAATCAATTCATTCCATAATCCAATCATTCGCTTCTACCAAAGTCAAATTCCATTTCAAACTCCAATTCCAATTTAAATTCCAGATTCTCGCTCAACAATCAAATTCCATTCCAGATTATTTCTAATCTAATACCATTTTATTTAACTCAATTTAAGTTAAATTCTTATTCACTTTTACCGTTTCAATCCATTTAACTTCATAAGTTAAATTTAAATTTCAAAATTCAAATTCTTGGATTTTTATTTCAAATTAGTTTGAAATTGTGACGGCCCGCCCCGCACCAACCTGCATTTCCTCCGAAAGTGCGCTGTACACATGCCCGACTAGCACAGGACGGACGTCAAGAGAAAGGAAAGAAGGGAATGAACTAATCAGGAAACCTGTAGAATGTCTCACAGCGCATGGAATAAAATATAATAATAACATACTTGACACAAAACAGGCGAGACAGTGCATAAGCTGATAACTAAAATCAACATCAATCATCAAAGCAGCGGAAATCCAAATACAGCTTATTACAATTTTCCAAATTTTACTGTCTCTAAACAAAAGAAAGCTGAAGCAGAAGATACACCAACAATGCCCAAGCAGTGATCTTCAACAACACAGGGAGAATACTATATATATTACGTGGAAGCCTCCTGCTCGTCTCCGGATCATCTACCCGTGCATCACCAGCTAACCTGTCTCTAGTCTGCTCGTGTGAGCACCCAGAGTAATAAGAGGAGACATAAAACTCTGGGTCAGACATAAAGCCTGGTATGAGCGATAAGCATCTAAACAGAATAATAACAGGTATACTAAACCATACCTGAACCTAGGCCTGCAACCAAAGAGTTAGTACCACATACCGTACAATACTCCAAGGTGCCATAATAAATAGTGTAAGAATACGGGGGTGGGGTGTGCATGTCAAAATGATAGCAACAAATCATCCATAGCAACCATCCTCACATCTCTCACTCGGTGCGTAAAGCGTACGACGTCTACCACTTTGGAACACTAGACAAACTGAGGTAACGACGAATCCCGACTTGTAGAAACCCTGCTGTGACCAAGCCAAACCCTTGGAGTCATGACCAAACATTTCAATGACCCACTTCATTGGTCATAGCCCTTGGTTCTACCGATGCCATAATGGCCCTGAATCCGCCTTCGTACCTCCTACCATAGTGGTCCAAAGCTATAGGTGTCGATAACTCCTTAGCACGCGTCCCGCAGCAAGGCCCAATCATGAAGTGAACTCGTTGATTCCCATCCGAATCTTAAACTCTAACTTCTCATTTGGACTTCCTTTGCATCTCGGGTTTGGTCGAATTGGAGTGGGTCTTCAGAAAAGTTGTCGTGCAGTAGCAGCTCTAGGATTTGGTTCGGTAGCGTCGGTTCGGGTCGGTCCTCCATCCTTGCCATCTTCCCTTTGGTTCGGGTCGGTTGCTTCACTCCGGGTCGGGTCGGGATCCTCCTCCTCCGGGTCGGGTCGGGGTGCTGTCCTCCTCCAGCTCATGCTCCTTTTCCAATCAGCTCCCTCGTTCCTATCTAATCCGATCCGATCGCCTCGCCTTACTCTAGTCGTAGCCTTCATCTTGAGCCGATCCGATTTGGCTTCTATTACCCTTCCGATCCGATCCCCTTATCCACTCCAACCCTAAGGAAATGGCCTTCCTTCTTGCCACGTCTTCTATGTGCTAAACTCCGGTTCGGGTTGGATTTCCTTGCCCAGTTCACACGTCCGATCCGAGCCCCCCCATCCGATCCGATCCGAAGCTCTGCACAGCTTTCTGCAACTTTTTCCAGCAACTTGTTTACGCCATTCGACGAAGTTTTTGACAAATCTAACTATTCTAATCAATCATAATTCATGTCAAACTGTCATAGCAACATATAACATCAATTGCAAACACCATAACACAATTCAAATGAACCAAAATGGATCAAAAGTGGTCAAAACCTCACATTTTCCTATAATCCTTCTTAATCATGTTTAAGCATACGATTAGCAAAACACATCGAAATTAGCCCAAATTTCTAACAGAGCCTTAAAACATTATTTTAGAATTTTAAGAATTTTTCCAGAATTTATTTACGTATAAATTCGCTAATCTTCACTAATTACCCTTAATCACCGTAATTAGTACAAAAACTATGCAAATCACTCACCTTGGCCA
The DNA here is from genome assembly GCA_030737875.1 of Allium sativum. NCBI lineage: Eukaryota > Viridiplantae > Streptophyta > Magnoliopsida > Asparagales > Amaryllidaceae > Allium > Allium sativum. The sequence continues at coordinate 34,970 of JASFAX010004643.1, read as the reverse complement.
CAAATGAAATTCTCAGAACTGAAACTCCTCTGATTTGGGGCGAATACTGATGTCTAACAGCAGCTCTAACCTTGCTTTGGTGCTTTTTCTCCTTAATTTGGTGTTGCTAAGCCTAATCTTCAATTAGAGAGTGATTTGGGGTGTTTTAGATGTAGGAAGCCATTACTAAGGTCTCAAGGAGGTTTGTGGCGGCTCAAAACTGAAATGAAAATGATAACCTAACCCTAATCAGTCCTCCTATACCTCTAAACCCGAAATTCCCCTTGGGCCTAGCTGCTAATCACCCGGTTAAGCCCAATTAAGCTGTTTTTCTCCATCTGAAACTTGTTTCAGCCATATCTCCCAAACGGTAAGTCCGTTTGGCTAATGTGACCACTCTACGGAAAGAGAAACCATCATCCGAAGCCAATGGAAGTGGTTTCAGGTCAAAATTCATTTCCAGTCAAAAGTTATGGCCAAAACAGTGCCAACTAGGGGCAAAATGGTCATTTAAAAATCGGGAAAAATCATGAACATGGGAAATGACCCCAATAGTCGTCTCCCAAAGTTACATGACCATACGACTTCGTATGTGAAAGAAATAAATATTCTACGATCCTATGATGCGCAGAATGCGGGTCGTTACACTCTCCCCCCCTTAAGAAATTTCGTCCCCGAAATTCCTTAACCCCAAAACATACACAGGATCCCGCATGCCTAACACCCACATACTACAATCAAACATGCAAAGCAAGCAAACAAGTCTATCCTAGCATGCGGAAAACTAAATCGCTAATAAAATCTTACCAGACAAAGAGTTCTGGACACTTCTTCCTTATGTCCTCTTCTGTTTCCCAGGTACAATCATTCTCTTCTTCGTTCCACTGTACCTTGACTAGCTTCACCGACTTCCTTCGAAGTTGCTTCATGTCGTGTGCGACAATACGGGCCGGCTTGCGGTTTCCAACCGCCTCGGGTTCTACTTCGAAGTCTTCCAACTGATCAGGTGAGATGGTCATATCTGAGTCGTGAACGAACTTCCTTAGTTGGGAAACATGAAATACGTTGTGAACTCCCGCCATCTTCTCTGGTAAGTCAACTCTATATGCCAAATTCCCGACTAGTTCAAGAACAGGGAATGGGCCAACAAATCTTGGTGCTAATTTACCTCTCCTGCCAAATCGTATTACGCTCTTCAACGGAGAAATCTTGACAAACACCAAGTCACCCACGGAGAATTTTAGGTCTCTTCTTCTCTTATCTGCATAACTCTTCTGCCTATCTTGGGCTGCCTTCATTCGCTGCTGAATGATCTTGATCTTATCTGAAGTTTCCCTCACCACATCTGGTCCAAGCATAAACTTCTCGCCAGTCTCTATCCAACATGATGGTGAGTTGCACGGTCTTCCATACAAAGCTTCAAATGGAGCCATACCGATACTGGATTGGTAGCTATTATTATATGCAAACTCTACTAGATGCAAATGGTCATCCCACGATCCACCAAAATCCAATATACATGCTCTCAAGAGATCTTCCAAAATACGATTCACCCTTTCCGTTTGACCGTCGGTCTGAGGATGATATGCGGTACTGAGATGTAACTCTGACCCTAGCGCCTCTTGCAAGCTCCTCCAAAACCCACTAGTGAACAACGGGTCTCGGTCGCTCACAATGCTTTTAGGTACTCCATGAAATCTCACTACCCACTTCATATACAATTCTGCTAACTTAGCTGTCGTTCTAGTCGATTTGACTGGTATAAACCTTGCACTTTTAGTCAGTCGATCTACAATTACCCAAATGCTGTCATATCCCGATCTAGTCCTTGGTAACCCATCGATGAAATCCATCGAGACTTGCTCCCATTTCCATTCGGGAATTTCTAAGGGCTGTAACAATCCACTAGGCTTCTTTTGCTCGGCTTTAACTAGCTGGCAATTCATGCACTTGGATATAAACCTCCCAACATCTCTTTTCATCCCTTCCCAGTAGTAGGTCTGCTTCATATTTCGATACATCTTATTACTACCGGGGTGTATAGTCAGCCTTGAGTGATGACATTCTCTAAGCACTTCATCCCTCAATCCATCGACATTGGGTACAACAAGCTTTCCATTCTTTCTAAGCCATCTATCTCGATCAAGCCCATACTTGTTCATCTCCTCATCGATTCCCATCTCTAACTTGGAGATGATTTCCAATAGGTTAGGATCGTCCCTCTGACTAGAGCCGATCCGTTCAATCAAAGTGGGTCTGATCGTCAAACTTGCTAACATTTCCGGATCCAATTCGCACTTTGGTCTGAAATCAAACCCCGCGATAAACTCCAGTTGCTTCCATTCAAGGAACATAGCCCCTAAGCTGGCATGTCTTCTACTCAATGCATCAGCCACCGCATTGCCCTTTCCCGGTGTATATGCGATGTCAAAATCATAGGAAGCTAAGAACTCTAACCATCTCTGCTGACGGAGATTTAAATCCTTCTGGGAGAACAGATACTTCAACGACTTATGATCTGTAAACAACTCAAATCTTTCTCCCAAGAGATAGTGTCTCCACATCTTTAACGCGAACACGATCGCTGCCAATTCTAAATCATGGGTAGGGTATCTTCTCTCGTGCGGTTTCAATTGCCGACTTGCATAAGCTACAACCCTACCGCCTTGCATCAATACAGCACCCAGTCCGGTACCACAGGCATCCGTGTATACCGTCATCTCTTCATCCCCCTTAGGAATGACTAACACTGGTGCGCTTGTCAACTTGTCCTTTAGACTTTTAAATGCATTCTCACACCTCTCATCCCAGACAAAAGCTTGATTCTTCTTGGTCAACTGGGTCAATGGTGCTGCTATCTTGGAGAAACCTTGGATAAACGTACGATAATATCCCGCTAATCCCAAGAAACTCCTTACATCCGTTGCATTCTTGGGCGTAGGCCAATCCTGTACCGTAGCCACCTTTGCTGGGTCCACGGCAATACCACTCTCTGATACAACATGGCCCAAGAACCTCACTTCCCTCTTCCAGAAGTGACACTTAGAAAACTTTGCTTTCAATTGGTGTTTTCTCAACACCTCCATCGCTACTCTTAAATGTTCCTTGTGTTCTTCCTCTGTCCTTGAATAGACCAAAATATCATCAACGAACACAAGGACAGACTTATTCAGCTGATCTCTGAATACCCTATTCATAAGGTCCACAAAATATGCCGGGGCATTAGTCAGCCCAAATGGCATAACCAACCATTCATAAAACCCTGACGGCGTTCGAAATGCCGTTTTAGCTATACTCTCAGCTTCCACTCTAAGCTGATGAAAACCTGTCGCGAGATCCAACTGAGAAAATACTCTCGCGCCACTCAACTGATCAAACAAATCATCTATCCGCGGTAGAGGATACTTGTTCTTCCTCGTTACTTTATTCAACTCGCGGTAGTCTACACACAAACGAAGGGAACCATCCGCCTTGGTAGCAAACACGACTGGTGCTCCCCATTCAGAAACACTCCTTCTGATAAATCCCTTCTTCAAAAGATCGCTGACCTGCACCTCGAGCTCCCTCTGCTCTCTCGGTGCCATACGACGAAGTGGCATCACTATAGGTCTGGCACCTTTTACCAAATCAATACGAAACTCAATCTCTCGGTGTGGTGGAAGTCCGGTCACTTCTTCGAAAACATCCGGATACTGGCCAACCACGGGCAAACCTGACAACTCACTATGCGGAATGTCGAGGGAGTTTAGAAAACTAGCCAATACCCCCTTACTGGGTAGACCACCAAACACTATCCTCCGCCCATCATCCGCTCTAGCTGTCACCAACAAGCCCTGACAGTCTACCACCACCCCGTATCTTTGGAGCCAATCTACTCCCAAAATAATGCCAAACCCAGTAAAGCCCAAAACAAAGCAATCACAAACAAACATGCATCCATGACTCGATAAGACCACATTGCGACAAATCATGCTAAGGCTAGTCGAACCACCAATCGGGTTCGTCACTATTAAAGGTCTATCGACAATTTCGGGCTCCAATCCCAACCTATCTACCAGGTCACTAGATATGAAAGAACTGGAAGCTCCGGTATCAAACAAAACTCTAACAGGAACATCATAAACAGAAAGCATACCTTGAATGACGACATTCTTTCCCTTCTCCGCCGCAGTTGGGGTATTCGACGAAGAAGGAATAGCATTAAGAGCATATGCTTTCACCATTTGCTTTTCCTTAGGGGGTTGTGGACACTTGTCCTTGTGATGTCCCAATTGGCCACAATTGAAGCACTTCCTATCCGCTGGCTTGGCCCGACAATTACTAGCATAATGGCCCTTCTTACCACAACTGAAGCACTCCACATCTTGCTTATTCTTTTTCTTCTGGCCATCCTTAGCCTGATTCTGCTTTCTCTTATTCTGAGAACCACCTTTGCCTCCACCACTAGCTTGTGGCTTTGGCTCATCTGCGGATGCAACTTCAGTCTTCGGCTTAGGGTAGAGACTTCCTGACCTTAATGCTTTCCCCACAATCGATTCAAACGTCTCATCGATGTGGTTAATAAGTTTTTCCCCCAAGTACTGATCCAATCCAGTTATGAATTTCTCATTCTTTTTCTCGGCAGTATCGATAAGAGATAACCCATATTTTGACAAAGTGTCAAATTCAGCAATATACTCCGAGACAGCCCTGCCATTCTGCTTGAGCTCCAAGAATTTCTTAAACAACATTGACTTCTGAGCAGCTGGGATGAACTTCTCACTAAAGCGAGCTTTAAACTGCTCCCAAGTAATCTGATCTTCGGGAGTAGCTGCCTTTATAGCATTCCACCAATTCATTGCCCGCCCTTGCAGTTGACGGGACGCTAACTTTCTCTTCATCGCATCCTCGATACCCAAATCCTCGAAGATACGTTCGCAACTATCCACCCAATCCTGAACATCCGTAGCCGACTCCGTTCCATGGAACGGCTTCCCACCAAGGCTAGTATAATCCTTATTCAGCTTGGCGAAGTCAACCCTTGGCGCCTGCACCATAGGACCACCACCATTTCCACCATTGGGAGCTGCCCTCTGCACATCTCTAAGCATCTCTCTCATGAGGTCAGTAAACATCGTCCTCATGTCAGCAGCATTCCCATTATTGGCCCCTCTACCGGTACCTCTAACATATCGGCTCATCGTCAATCTGAAAAAGGAAATGATTAACGACTCCATAGTGGTGTTAGTGCAGTACAACTCCATCCTTATACTACTAATAGTATATATATATATATATAGCTTTTGAAAACCAAAATAATCACAAATACGCTCTCTCGTATACGTATACTATCTCTCCCTGGTAACTTCCCTAGGTTAACTACGCAACCTAGAGCTCTGATACCAAGTGTGACGCCCCGCCCCGCACCAGCCTGCGTTTCCTCCAAAAGTGCGCTGTACACTTGCCCGACTAGCACAGGACGGTCGTCATAAGAAAGAAAAGAAGAGGATGAACTAATCAGGAAACCTGTAGAATGTCTCACAGCGCATGGAATAAAATATAATAATAACATACTTGACACAAAACAGGCGAGACAGTGCATAAGCTGATAACTAAAATCAACATCAATCATCAAAGCAGCGGAAATCCAAATACAGCTTATTACAATTTTCCAAATTTTACTGTCTCTAAACAAAAGAAAGCTGAAGCAGAAGATACACCAACAATGCCCAAGCAGTGATCTTCAACAACACAGGGAGAATACTATATATATTACGTGGAAGCCTCCTGCTCGTCTCCGGATCATCTACCCGTGCATCACCAGCTAACCTGTCTCTAGTCTGCTCGTGTGAGCACCCAGAGTAATAAGAGGAGACATAAAACTCTGGGTCAGACATAAAGCCTGGTATGAGCGATAAGCATCTAAACAGAATAATAACAGGTATACTAAACCATACCTGAACCTGGGCCTGCAACCAAAGAGTTAGTACCACATACCGTACAATACTCCAAGGTGCCATAATAAATAGTGTAAGAATACGGGGGTGGGGTGTGCATGTCAAAATGATAGCAACAAATCATCCATAGCAACCATCCTCACATCTCTCACTCGGTGCGTAAAGCGTACGACGTCTACCACTTTGGAACACTAGACAAACTGAGGTAACGACGAATCCCGACTTGTAGAAACCCTGCTGTGACCAAGCCAAACCCTTGGAGTCATGACCAAACATTTCAATGACCCACTTCATTGGTCATAGCCCTTGGTTCTACCGATGCCATAATGGCCCTGAATCCGCCTTCGTACCTCCTACCATAGTGGTCCAAAGCTATAGGTGTCGATAACTCCTTAGCACGCGTCCCGCAGCAAGGCCCAATCATGAAGTGAACTCGTTGATTCCCATCCGAATCTTAAACTCTAACTTCTCATTTGGACTTCCTTTGCATCTCGGGTTTGGTCGAATTGGAGTGGGTCTTCAGAAAAGTTGTCGTGCAGTAGCAGCTCTAGGATTTGGTTCGGTAGCGTCGGTTCGGGTCGGTCCTCCATCCTTGCCATCTTCCCTTTGGTTCGGGTCGGTTGCTTCACTCCGGGTCGGGTCGGGATCCTCCTCCTCCGGGTCGGGTCGGGGTGCTGTCCTCCTCCAGCTCATGCTCCTTTTCCAATCAGCTCCCTCGTTCCTATCTAATCCGATCCGATCGCCTCGCCTTACTCTAGTCGTAGCCTTCATCTTGAGCCGATCTGATTTGGCTTCTATTACCCTTCCGATCCGATCCCCTTATCCACTCCAACCCTAAGGAAATGGCCTTCCTTCTTGCCACGTCTTCTATGTGCTAAACTCCGGTTCGGGTTGGATTTCCTTGCCCAGTTCACACGTCCGATCCGAGCCCCCCCATCCGATCCGATCCGAAGCTCTGCACAGCTTTCTGCAACTTTTTCCAGCAACTTGTTTACGCCATTCGACGACGTTTTTGACAAATCTAACTATTCTAATCAATCATAATTCATGTCAAACTGTCATAGCAACATATAACATCAATTGCAAACACCATAACACAATTCAAATGAACCAAAATGGATCAAAAGTGGTCAAAACCTCACATTTTCCTATAATCCTTCTTAATCATGTTTAAGCATACGATTAGCAAAACACTTCGAAATTAGCCCAAATTTCTAACAGAGCCTTAAAACATTATTTTAGAATTTTAAGAATTTTTCCAGAATTTATTTACGTATAAATTCGCTAATCTTCACTAATTACCCTTAATCACCGTAATTAGTACAAAAACTATGCAAATCACTCACCTTGGCCACAAATGAAATTCTCAGAACTGAAACTCCTCTGATTTGGGGCGAATACTGATGTCTAACAGCAGCTCTAACCTTGCTTTGGTGCTTTTTCTCCTTAATTTGGTGTTGCTAAGCCTAATCTTCAATTAGAGAGTGATTTGGGGTGTTTTAGATGTAGGAAGCCATTACTAAGGTCTCAAGGAGGTTTGTGGCGGCTCAAAACTGAAATGAAAATGATAACCTAACCCTAATCAGTCCTCCTATACCTCTAAACCCGAAATTCCCCTTGGGCCTAGCTGCTAATCACCCGGTTAAGCCCAATTAAGCTGTTTTTCTCCATCTGAAACTTGTTTCAGCCATATCTCCCAAACGGTAAGTCCGTTTGGCTAATGTGACCACTCTACGGAAAGAGAAACCATCATCCGAAGCCAATGGAAGTGGTTTCAGGTCAAAATTCATTTCCAGTCAAAAGTTATGGCCAAAACAGTGCCAACTAGGGGTAAAATGGTCATTTAAAAATCGGGAAAAATCATGAACATGGGAAATGACCCCAATAGTCGTCTCCCAAAGTTACATGACCATACGACTTCGTATGTGAAAGAAATAAATATTCTACGATCCTATGATGCGCAGAATGCGGGTCGTTACAGAAATCATACATACTTACATATAATAACAGCAATTCAAATCATCTGAAATTCTGAACAACTTATTTCCTCAAAACAATTCAAAAACAAAATCTTCGGTGTAATCCGTCACTTAGAAACTCGAAAATGACACTGATGATGTAGCCATCATCATCAGAATTATTTTCTAGTGATCGAAGTGAGTTCAATACTATATAACCTTCAAAAACATTTTTAAATATATCTATTTTGAAATTATTTCAAAATATTCTTCAAAATGCTTGGAAAACATTTCCAAATTCACCCAGGATTTTAAATTTTCCATATATTTAATCTACAATCATTTACAAATAATTTTCCAATTTTCTAGAGTTTTAATTCCAATTCCTTTTTAAAATCAGATTTAATCCATTTTATTTTATATTTACACATATACGAATTCCGATTGGCTATTTATAACTGTCTTTATTATTATCTTATTCGATTATAACAACAATCAACACATCCAATATACTATAATAATCCAAAATATATACTTCTTTATATCAAAATGTATTCGAGCATTTAAAAACCCTTACCAACCTTGTGGTACCCTACCATCGACCGGAATTCATAAGCTACTCAACCAATAAATCACCACAATGTAAAACCATTTTTATATATACGCTTTCTCGTATATATACACTCAACTCAATCTAGGGTATTACTAACCCTATCTATACGAGTTACCAACAGAGCCAAGGTAATCATTTAACCTTCAGCTTTGATACCACTATAATAACCCAAGGATTTTCGACCCTGAGAATCGGCATATAACATGATGTCAACTATTCAAGCATAGGAAATACCAGATAATTAATAGAAAGAAGTTAGAAGGTGAGACATAGAAAGAAAGAAAATTAGAATAGAAGAAGAAGAAAAAGAAAAAGAAGAACACAACAGAACAAAATAAACATGAATCTCACAGCGGAACGAATAAAATATATTATATAACATAACTTTGAAATACAAAAAAGTATTTGTACTTACATACATTATCTGAGTATATCATATATATATATATATATATATATATGTATGTATGTATATCACAACTGAAGTAAACTCTATATATATCTAACATTGAAGCCTCTCGCTCCAAGCTCCTTCGCGTATCTGCAAAATCCCGACTACTTGACTGGCCGTACAAATTTGAACACCCAAGAGTTTAGGGTAAAACAAACAAAATAAACTCCGGGTCAGTCATGGGACTGGTGTGAGTAAACTCCAACCATTTATGTTTAACCTTTCAAAACACTTTTCAAAAGAAAGGAAAATCGTAAGACCGATCCATACATAAACACAGATGGTTTTTACCTTACGATAACCTAAAAGATTTTTAAAATCGATACTTGTCTGATTTAACAATACTGTTTAATACAAGTAAATAACAATCTAGAAGAATGATTGCCTCTCACGTTCTACATACATAGTATACAATCAAAACCACGAGATCTTATTGGGGTATGGATTTCCAACTATGACAGGGTGTGGAACCACCTTCCGATCAGTGTACTCTAGAGGGGATACACTGGAGTTCAACAAGAACATCTTGCAACTCTGCCACACATGACCGGCTATTCATTTTGCTCGAATGTTCCGAATATATTGTCACCTTATGGTTGGTATACCAGCATAACCGTTCACGGGAGATACATAAGTGAAAGAAGAACGAAAGTGAATATTCTCTAGATGGTGACAATATACCGTAAATAGGAGCGGCCCACTTAGCCATGTTGCCAGCCCGATTTTCGTTATTTCCCGGTTGATGAGGCTTGAGGTCATAACGTATCTTTCATAACGTATCTTTTGGAACATCTAGCTACCATTCACTTTGAATGCCACATCATCAAACCTACCAAATCACAAATTGATTTCCTAAAAAATATCATGGCTATAAAGCTAAGAGAAATGAATTCCTCTGCCACCAACGTAAATACATTGAAGAGATTAAATTATGCAATCTATTAGGTGTACTCATCAGACATTCGCCCATATAGGTTGTCCTGGGACTGGACAAACCGAAGGCACTATTCTGTAAATCCATCTTGGGCAATTTATACCTAGGATCGCTAGAATAACCCTTGCATAAACTCTGTCTTCAATTATCTACATCGCATTTGATTCGAAGCGCCAATACCCATACAGAGTGGTTTTTAGGTAATGAGTCGGATCCCGGTCTCTCCGTTTTGATAGCGGAAATATGGTAAAAAACTTTGATAACCGGTTATATAACTATCAAAGGAAAACAACTATGAAAACAACGATCTTGTTTCTAAATGGGAATATTACCAATCAATCATCAATCAACACTGATCCCTTTAATAAATTTAACAGTTATTTCTTCATTTTCCAATTTCCTCTTTTCCATATTTTCCTTGATATTTCTCAGAACCCCTTTAGCCCTATCATGACTCTCAGAAAAACATATCCATATATCCACAACTTCTTATTTTATATATTAGAAAATATATATTATTAACATTGGGAAACATTTCCATTCTTATATTCATGCGTCACTATCCTTCTAGGTTGATCAGTCCATAACCGTAACTATCAGGAGAACAATTCCCTAAGTATCAACCCAGAAGGCCGAAACCAACATTAGTTCAACACTCAGAGAGACATTTAACTTAAATAATTTCTAGTCAATTTCCATTTTCCTTAACTCCGTTTCTTAATTCCTTATAAAATCATCGCTTATGCGATTCCCGAATTCAGTTTACGAATCCGCTTATTTAACTAAAGTTGTTGATTATAACGATAGCATTATAATATATACTTCCAACATATTAGTTTTAAAAAAATATAGCTTTTCATTACTTTGAATAAATAAATAAATAAATAAATAAATAAATAAATCTTGATTACAAATGCAAAGTAATTACTTTCCCAAATTCGATATAATCGAATTTCAACGTATAATTCTCTTTCGAATAATTTCTATTCGATTAATGTTCTGAACGTCGGAAAAATTTACTGTTCCAAGTTAACTCAATTTCCAAATTCACCTTTGAATTCGTCACTTCAAATATTTACCAATTTCCTGTTATAACCAATTAAATCTGCAAAAAGTTTCCTTTTAAATTATTATTCATTTAAAAGTGTGAATATAATTCATTAGATAAAACTGGTCTCATTGTATTGATCAAATCTTAATTTTTATTTAAAATTACCATTACAGGTTTAGTTTTTTTATATCGAGTTATTTAATAAATATGTACTCATATTCCACTTCATAAACTCTGTTTATAAGTCAATTTCTTATTAAAGACTAAGTTTATAAATTAATCTCGATTACCTATTTTAGTATAAATGATTATTTACAACCCAAATATTAATTATCTTGTCAGTTTCTGAATTATATAATATATTTTTCTAAAAAAGGTATTATTTTAGAACATTCGACATCATCGAATTATAGTCACAAATCCACATTTCGAACACCAAAACAATTTCCAACGTTTCCTTTTGAAAGCAATTTACATTTCCCTTTCTAACATTTATTCTTGGATAAACATTTCCAAATTATTTTATAATAATTATTTCATTTCATCTCAAAATATTGTTTATACACCAAACTTCTTGTTTTATTATAATTAAAACAAGTTATTATAATCTAGTCCATTCGAAATTCAATTTGTGCTTAAAAATAGATTATCCTTTTTAAAACCCCAATTTCTTTTCCAATATATTCGAATATATTTTACGGTATTTAAAAACCAATTATTTTGGGTCAATTTTGTTCAAACGCCCTAAAACACACAATAATCAACCACAAATTATTCGTTACATCATATAATACAATATATGAAAAACAACAATATAATTGTTAAGGAATCCAGTTGGGTTCCTCCAACCAATTTCCCTGCATCCACAGATGTTAATCAATATAAATAATCCCAAATAATATCAATATGAAATATAAAAATAAATAGAATCGATATTCGATCAACGATTTATATATATAACTATATATATTATTTCAACTAATTAATCAACAAATCGTCCAAACAATCATCACACAAACATTGAATAACGATTACTCACCTTGTTCTTAATCGTTGAATAACGATTAACGTTCGATAAATCCAGTCAGACGTTTTATTTCGTTATAAATCGTAATGATCTCCAAATAGCTCTAGACTGATTCCATTTGTGTAGTCTGAAATCATACGATTCCAACAACACCATATTTGCTAGATTCGGTTAACGTATAGTAAACTTATATAATTTCCAACTTGTACGTTATTAATATAATGTAAACTTTATATTATTCAATATCGGGCCTTACCCTTATTTCTCTGTCCCCTTATAATTTACACTGCCCATCCCCTATAGCTACTTCTTCCTATATCAAAACCAGCTACTATACCTTAGCTCTCACTGTGAACTTTCTTCACCATTCTGCATATAATAAAAAATTCCCATTTTTCTATTGTCTGGGCCTCATATTATAATCTGGCCCAAACGTTCAACCCATTCTGATCCACACATAGCTCTTCTTACCAGGAACAAAGGATGCAAACTCATGTATCTGTTTATTCCCCCTTCGAAAACATTCTAGTCTCAATTCTTTTTTTTTATGTATATGCTTTGGGCTTCACCTTTCCTAACCCTGCCTAAACAAATATAACCCACTGCTCTCTCTACATATCTTCATCTTCCATAAATAAAAACTCTCGTCCCAGTGAAATTTTGAACACCAATGATGCCAGTTCGATTACCATCCTCTCCCAAGTTACTTCAAAAAAAAAAAAATTACCACACCACCTCTCGTCAAAAATTCTCTCTCCTCGTACCTTCCTTGAGAAATTCAAACGCCTCCGACAAGTTGTGTCTCAGCCCATCGAAACACGGCTGCAGGAGGAACTATCGAATACTTTTATCTTCGAATTTGACCAAAACATGCCAGTCGATGCCAAACATCCTCACAAACTCGAAACTGATCTTTGTTTTACTCAATGAAACCTTTACAATTTGAAAACCAAAACCCTAAGTTGTGCTGTATAATTTCGAGTGTCCCGAAGTGGCATCGTACTGATGTATTTACACATTGAAATGATGCTTGATGTTCAAAATATATAGGTTTCGAGATTTTTAAAGGTGCATCCGGTTTGTTTGAGAATTCTAAACTCGCATTGCCATTGATTTAAGGAATTTTCATTTTTAGGAAAACGATGCTCATGTTTGTAGTGTATTTATAGGTTTGAAATTCCTTGATGATCAAGGAATAGAGTTGGTAAGATGTACATCCCTCAATACTCAGGTCTACAGGCTTTTTATCTTTTCTTTTGATTTTCAAGTATAAGGGGTACGTGAGTTTTTTCCCTCCCCGGTTAACCCTGTATATATATTGGTATGGTTTAAGTTTAGATTTTAGGAATGTAGACCCTTTTTTTCTTCCTTCGGCGTGAAGTTTTTGAGAGTCATAGGTCTCCTGTTCATCACACTTAGGGTCCACAAAATGATACATTGTATGTGATTCAAATTTGGGAACGAATTTGTTGAGACCATGCATAGGTCTGCATGCTTTTAAACCTAGGTGGCTGTACATTTTTATTAAATGTGATTTGAAGATACACAGCAGCGTATTAATTGAATGAGATGGGTTACACTTTTCCATATACTTGGTTTTAAAATTATTAGTTGTAAAATTAAATGTACCCTGTTACGAAAAACTCCACTCACGTATGGACTACAATGGACAAAATAAAAATATTATCGTGTTAAGCGATGCGCCATGATCCCAAAAATATAATAAAATAGACAAGTTTGCTTACCTTGTGAAATCTCCAAATCGCAGATATATGGTGTACATTACGTTAAACAAAAAGTTGCATATTTTCTAAATTAAAAATTATGGAAAAATTCTATAAATTAAGTTAAAAATACATGTTAAAAATCTTATCCAAATTCGAAACCAATATTTTATTATATAAATAAATCGTTATGCTTTACAAATGATTCCATAGTGACTATTTGAAAATTTTATTTGGACATAACTCACAATATATAAGATGAAACCTCGATTTTTCACTTCCATTAGAAAAATAGGGTTAATTAGATTTGAAGTTTCTTGTTTCAAAGAAATCCACCTTATAACGAATCATGTATATTAATTTAAAGTTGAAAATATAAAATTACAAACTACCGCGACGTCGTGAGCTCGATAATAATTATATTATAGTTATACATTCAAACATCGTTTATAAATATATTCGTTGTTATAATTCAATTCTAAACTGAATTAAATCTCTTATATTAACCAATTTAAACACTATTGTGAACTCAGCCATTTCTGACCATTTTAGAAATAAACATGTTATTTCATTACTTATATTAATTAATATTAATATGAATTATTCAATTTAAGCCAATTAAATTACCATACCATTATTTAAATAGTTTAATAAATTAATTATTATATCATTAGAATACCGGGACGTTACAAATAATGTTGAGGTCTTCAATATTTTTATCCCAACGCTTAACATGCCAATCCACTCCTTTAAAAAAAATCGTCTTCATCTTTCTCACAAATGTGATCCATTTATCAAAACAGGACCACTCCCTGAATGCTTACTTAGTTCTTTAAGATCCTTCGAGCTTGAAAATATACCCAAATCAATTTATCTTTCTAAATCAGTCCCCAAAATCCTTTTTTGATCTTATTAACTACAAATTATTGCCCACTAAATTTGCAATTAATATCCATGATCCTTTTTCTGAAATTGCAAATTCAGTAAGTTACTTTATACTATTTATGTAATGTCCCAGATTTTGAACGTCAATTACACATATTTAAACCTACTTTAAATGTTGATTTGATCATATAAATGAATTTTTATATTGAAATTATTTATTAAAAATGAAGTTTGAATGTATAAGTTTATAATATAATTAAAACGAGCTCGTAACAGTGCGGTAGTTCGTAATATTGAATTTTGAACTTTAATTGAATATATAGGATCCGATATATGTCGAATTTCCGTGGAACAAGAAATGTTAGAATCTATTAGATGATATTTTCTAATTGTAACACCCCACATCCATTAATGTCACTCACAAAGGGAATGCATTAACTTCCATGGAGGTTATAAGTGAATATAGAACAGAAAGATTACAACAAGACAGATAATAAATAGTACTTGGAAATCTAAGACTTCATTTTATTGCAGCAGAAATTAAACATGTTTGTTACATCATAAAACCATTGATCATAACCAAGTACAATATCCATCTTCATAAAAACAAAATACATAATCCCATTACATAAATAGCCATTAAAAAGATAACAAGCTGGACTTTACTTCAACGGTCCAAGCTTTCCAAAGAGAGATGAAGCAATTCAATTAAACTCCACTAGAGCTGGGCCCAACCTGAGGACCTGGAGGGGAAAAAAGGATAGAAATAGAGGGGGACAGACATAAAGTCTGGCGAGTATGATAATTCTAACAATACTATTATCAAAATAACTAGACTAAGGCATAAGCTGGAAGTCAAGTAAATGTCTATGAACTCTTAGGAAGATAAAGATAGCGTTTAAGATAACGGTAAAGGCACACCTAATTACTAACGAATGATTACTACACTGCACCGCACATTACTACACTGCACCACACCAGTCACCCTATTGTTTGATCCCATTTGCTTCACACAGAAACTTTATAAATAGCCTTACGTACCCCTAGCTGACTACATAGGTGCCGTATGCCCCTATCTCCACTAGGTGTACCCCACTACCCTCTTTCGATCGGCTCCCTACTCGTAGATACCCGTGCTGGCCCCACAGTGGGGTGTATCACTCCCCTATAGTGGCAACCCGATACAACTTGAGAATGCACGGCTTATACCTACACGATGCAACAACGTCTTACCTACCAGCCCGGGTCCATAGACGCATACGAAACCCGTTGGACTTGCGTTGCCACCGCTCCCCGTTTTGGCCTCTTACAGTCGAACCCAGCATGCGTTTCCCATCCTCGACTTGGGTCGAGCCCACAAAGATACGTTTGGGATACTGGTCGAAATGGGCCCCCACAAGCTACCCACCTAAGCTTGTCACTAGTATATCCCATTTAACCCTCTTAGTTATGTTCATTTACATGTGTGTTTGGTTAAGTCTTACTAATCGTATTTCACATGCCACTAAGGGCACCCCCTAGATTCCTCATGCCACCCAAGGCACCTACTTAACCCCCATGTCCCACCTTACATGTTTTTCTGGTTAAGTATTTCTTAGTTCATTCAGGCCATAACCTCATAAAGACCTCTCACATTAGACTGGCATTTATGGCGGCTGGATTTGCCGGGCGGGTCTGGGCAATCTTACACCATAAAAGAGTCTAACCTCGTGTCTTTACAACCGTTATACTTTAGTTTAGGCCTAAGACCTCTCACATTGGGCTGACATTTGTGACCACTGGATTTGCCGGGCGGGTCCGAGCAGGTTTACGTCACAAACTAGTCCAACCTCGTGTCCTAAGCATTGATTAACACTTAAAATCTTTTACCCCAGTTTTAATAATTCCCTATTCAAATTATTAATTAAGTCAACTTTTAATGATGTCCATAATTGACTCAATTATGGCCATCCACTTATGGCATGCAAAATCATATCAATTGCACCCTAACTTTTTAATATTAAATCTTTAATATTACCCCTACCCCACGTTTATACGTTCGCTTATTCAACGCATAATATAGGCTAGACTTGTATAGTCTAACACCTAGCACAAAGATAAATTATCACAACATA
The DNA here is from genome assembly GCA_030737875.1 of Allium sativum. Taxonomy (NCBI): domain Eukaryota; kingdom Viridiplantae; phylum Streptophyta; class Magnoliopsida; order Asparagales; family Amaryllidaceae; genus Allium; species Allium sativum. The sequence continues at coordinate 18,298 of JASFAX010004643.1, read as the reverse complement.
TAGACAATTAAAATAAATCTAATCATAATAGGGGTGAAACTTGCATAAACTACACATGCTAAGGATCAAAAGGTGTCAACTTGTTAAATGTCTCAATTTATATGATATGATCATAGCCCAAATCTATACATAAACTTGCATATGGGGTTTTTAGCAAACATAATGATGGTGTGAACTAGCATAGGATATCACATATGTCATAGCATAATTCTAGATGTCATAATAGATGTCTTGGTATATGTTCATAACTTTTCTAATCAATCTAACTTGCATATGTGACTTGTCATATAGATCAACATAACCCAAACATGATGATTTAATTAATATGAACTAACTAGCATAGATGGTAACATCATGGCCTTTTTAACATGTATGATTCATCACAACTTAGCATAGAAACTTTCAACATACATAACATCATCATAGCATGATTTACAGCATATAAGATATCATCATAACATAACATTGGATTTACAATATACATGATAGCAAAAGGGGTTTACAACAACATATATGATAATTCACATCATCTACTCATAATCCATTCATAACTCAACCTAATTAAAATGATAATAATATTGTTAAGATCATCATACTCACAATTTAGAGAAGAAAATAGAGAGTTTTGCTTTGCTTTAGGGTTGAGAGAAGTAGAATTGAATTTGCTTTTCTTCTTTCATAGTTGGTGGCGGCTCCATTGATTTCCATGGCGATGGTATGACGGTAACTATTCTATTTTAATTAGGTTTAGGGTTAGCATTAAGATGTATTTATAGGTGTTGGAAGTTATTTAGGACCATTAGATTAACCCTAAACCATGAGAACCAATCAAATGCAAAATCTGCATTTGAGCGAATCATCCCACGGGTTGACAGCCAAACACCCTGGATTAACCCCTAGTCGACCCAGCGGAGCTTGGGTCGACCTCAAAAATGGGCCGGTTCGGTTATCCCCCCTCCCAATTCGCTGTTTTAAACTTTTTCGCATATTTATTTATTTAATTTTTAATTTATATATATATATATCAATATATATATATATATTTCTCTGCGCAACCCATTTCACTTAATTCTTTTCTAAAAATTAAGTATACTTTAATTTGTGAATTTTAATGTTATAAAATTACGGGGTGTTACATTCTCCCCTCCTTAAAGGATTTCGTCCCCGAAATCTCCAAGTCAAGAAGAATGTATATCCTACCATCTAATCGTTCATCTACTCAACCATCAAACACCAGCATCCATTGTCCTTAAAAGACTTCTAATGCTTTAATGTTTATATGCACAGTGTGTGTATATGTCCATATGTAATGCAAAATTAGGTGGTCTACTGATTTAGTCGACCTCCTTAGTGCAATTCATGATAGTGCCATGCGTCCAATATGTATGCAGAAGATTCCTAATGATACATATTAATTCTATATGCGTGCACAACCATCCACCCGAATGCAGCAACTATATGATAATACAACCATTATACATCCATTTTACTAAATACATCCATATATATGCAATATGCAATATGAAGTGACTGAGCCGATCTGGTGCCTAATAGTGTGTGTATATGCATCCACGAGCAACCACTAGCAAACACTTGCATCCACTTTGCATCCACCATACATAATATGTCTCAAACACATGTTTCAACCATAGGATTATCCTAACTAAAGGTCAAAGATACTAGCGAGAGGATATACTAAAGATAAGATAAGTACAAGCTAACCGATAAAGGAGAAATTAAAAGACGTACCCTCAAAAAGAAAAGGGTATCGTGAACGCATCTTCTCTTTTGTCTCCCAAGTAGCGTTGCTCTCATCATCTCCCCATTGCACTTTGACTAGTCTGACCTCTCGATTCCTCAACCTCTTGATCTCCGACCCAAGAATGCGCGTAGGAGCTCGTCGAATTGTCGCATCACGCTCTATCTCCACCTCTCTAAGAAAGCTCGGATCTACCACTTCCGCGGTCTCGTGCAAGCACTTCCTCAAATGTGACACATGGAATACATCGTGTACATCACTAAGTCTCTCGTGCAACTCCACTCTATACGCCATCTGTCCAATTTTCTCCTTAATAGGAAACGGCCCTACAAACCTTGGTGCTAATTTCCCAATGGACCCAAAGCGAAAAACGTTATGTAATGGAGACACTTTGACAAAGACCATGTCCCCAACTTCAAACTCGAGATCTGTCCTCCTTTTATCCGCATAATATTTCTGCCTATCCTGTGCTGCTTTCATCCTCCTTCGAATCAAGTCGATCTTCTCTGAAGTCTCCCTAATCATATCGGGCCCAAGTAAGATCTTATCCGTAGATTCCCCCCAACATGTAGGTGAACGACAAGGTCGTCCATAAAGAGCTTCGAATGGCGCCATACCAATGCTGGACTGAAAGCTGTTATTATATGCGAACTCCACCAATGGAAGATGCTCTTCCCATGTACCCCCAAAGTCTAGGATACATAGCCTCAACAGATCCTCTAGAATGCGATTCACCCTCTCGGTCTGGCCGTCCGTCTGAGGATGATATGCGGTGCCCAAACATAACTGAGTCCCTACCGCCTCTTGTAAGCTTCTCCAAAATTCGCTAGTGAAAATAGGATCGCGGCCGCTCACTATGCTAGAAGGAACACCGTGCAAACGAACTATTTCTCGAACGTATACGGAGGCTAACCATGGAGCAGTCCTCTTACTCTTTACGGGAATGAAATGCGCGCTTTTAGTAAGTCTATCTACTATAACTCAAATTCCCGTATTACCCTTCCTTGATCGCAGTAACCCATCCACGAAATCCATCAAGACACTTTCCCACTTCCATAGTGGAACCTCCAATGGGTGAAGCAACCCACCGGGTTTCTTTTGCTCCGCTTTTACTTGTTGGTACACCAAACATCTAGCGACATACTCGGCCACGTCTTTCTTCATGCCGGCCCAAAAGTAAACTCTCTTCATGTCTTTGTACATCTTGTCCCCGCCGGGATGAATGGTCATCTTCGAACGATGTGCTTCGTCAAGAGTAGTCTTCCTTAGGTCATCGTCTTTTGGTACACAAAGTCTACCGTCCCTATGTAACCAACCCTTATCATCTAGGGTATACCTACGGAGATAGCTTGATGACTCCCCTCCTTTGAGTTTTTCTACTAACTCAACCAACTGTGGGTCGCCTCGCTGTGCCTCGCCAATCCGTCCCAAAAGCGTAGGTCTGACCTCCAAGGATGCTTGCAAACCGGGTACGAAGTCAACGGAAGGTCTAAAGTCAAACATCGAAATGAATTCTAAACTTTGCCACTCAACAAACAAAGGACTTAAGGATAATCTTTTTCTACTTAAGGCGTCTGCCACCACGTTACCCTTGCCACGGGCATAGGCTATTTCGAATTAGTAGGACGCTAAGAACTCCATCCACCTTTGCTGCCTTAAGTTCAAGTCCTTCTGAGAGAATAGGTATTTTAAAGACTTGTGGTTAGTGAATAATTTGAATTTCTCGCCAAGAAGATAATGACGCCAAGACTTAAGCGCAAAAACAATAGCGGTCAATTCTAGGTCATGTGTAGGATAATTTTTCTCATGCGCTCTCAATTGCCTTCCACCATAGGCTATTACCCTACCCTCTTGCATTAAGACTGCGCCTAGTCCTGTCCCACAAGCGTCAGTATAAACGGTAAACGGCTTACTCCCGTCTGGCAATACTAAGACTGGGGCTGAAGTCAAAGCTCTCTTCAAACGTTGGAACGCATCATCACAATCTACTCCCATGTGAAAACTAGGTTCTTCTTCGTCAAGCATGTCAATGGAGCTGATATCTTTGCGAAGTCTTTGATAAACTTCCTATAGTAGCCAGCCAACCCCAAGAAACTTCTCACTTCGGTAGCATTTTTAGGGACCTTCCAATCTTGGATGGCCACCACCTTCGCGGGATCCACGGCTATCTCTTCTTTGGAAACCACGTGCCCCAAGAACCGTACTTCCTTCCTCCAGAAGTGACACTTAGAAAATTTAGCCTTAAGGCTATGCGCTCGTAGGGTCTCCAACACTTCCCTAAGATGTAGGGCATGCTCTTCTTCATCCTTAGAAAAGATCAAGATGTCATCTACAAAGACTACCACGAATTTGTTAATGTACTCCCTAAACACCCTACTCATAAAATCAACAAAGTATGCAAGGGCGTTTGTCAAACCGAAGGGCATCACTAGCCATTCATAGAAACCGTCCGGAGTCCTAAAGGCAATTTTGTCTATGCTATCCTCAGCCTCTCTCAACTGATGGAACCCAGTGGCTAAGTCCAACTGCGAAAACATGGAGGCGCCAACTAACTGATCGAAGAGATCGTCAATCCTCGGCAGTGCGTGTCTGTTCTTCTTAGTAAGTTTATTAAGTTCTCTATAGTCCACACAAAGTCTAAGGGACCCATCCGCCTTTGTGGCAAATACTACTGGAGCACCCCACTCCGATATACTTCGTCTTATGAACCCCTTCTCAAGTAACTCCTTCACTTGCTTATCGAGTTCCCTCCTTTCACGTGGAGCCATGTGGCATACTGGCAAAGATACTGGTTTCGCATTATCCACAAGATATATTCGAAAATCTATCTCCCGCTTCGGAGGCAAGCCCTTCACCTCCTCAAACACATCCGAATATTCTCGGACCACTCTAACAGATTGTAGATTTTCCTCAGACGCATCAAGCGATTCTAGATAACTTAGCATAACCGAATTTATGGGATTACAGAAGATTTCGAGAGTGTTGCCAAGGTGAGTCACGAGCCTAACTACTCTCCTTTCACAATCAAGAACGACCCCATTTCTGGATAACCAATCCATTCCTAAAATTAGCCCATAGCCCGTGAAGCCCAACACATAAGCATCACATCTAAATTCAACGCTATGTATGGAAATTTTCAAATCCAAACACATTATGGACAAATAAGCTGAGCCCCCTATTGGATTTGAAACAACTAAGGGATCCTCTACTAAACTAGTGTTTAAGTGCAGTGATTCAACTAATGATGTAGAGATAAACGAATGTGATGCGCCCGAATCAAATAAGGTACGGACAGGACGATCAAACAGAAAAACTAAGCTTTCAACAGAAATGGTTCTACCTCGTTCTTGCAACGGTGGGACCGCGAGAGCCTGAACTTGTCCCGTTGCCTGCCCTGGTGCCATAAGAGCCTGCACCTGTCCTCCCGAGGTAGCTCCTGCCCTCTGCCCCTTCTTTGGGCAGTCCTTCACTAAATGTCCTGCATCGTCACAATGAAAACTACCTGTCTTCTTTTTCTTTCGGCAATCCTTGCTGAGATGGCCTGGGGTTCCACAGTTAAAGCACTTCTTCTTTCCCTTACCATTATTGTCTTTTCCACCCTTCTTGTTTTGCTGTTGTGGTTTCTTCTGATCCCCCTTCTTCTCGGATGCCTTATCAGCTTTAGCGCCTTTCTCCTCATGCATGAGCGCCATTTCTACTAACTTCTCAAAGGTGGTCCCCATCGGGATGTGGGTCAAAGCCAACCCTTGCAATGGTTCATTCAAGCCATTCACGAACCTTAGAGCCTTCTTCTCCGGCATGTTTACTAAGTCCAAGCCAGACCTTGCTAACTGATTAAATTTATTGACATATTCTTTCACTGATGAGCTTCCTTGCTTCAATGTCAAGAACCTTTCCACATATAGATTTTCTTACGCCCTTGAGAGAAACTTCGCCTCGAACCTACGTCTGAAATCCGCCCAAGAGTCAACAGGACGCTCCCCATTAGTGACCTCCCACCAAAACGAGGCCTCTCCCTTCATCAACCAAGCTGCTAAACGAACTCTCCTCCCTTCTTCTTCTTCAAAGATTTCTAGCAATTCTTCCACCTCCTTAAGCCAACCTCTAGCTTCCACAAACGTTTCTGACCCTTGAAATGGTTTTCCACCCATAGCCTTGAATTCCTTGCACGTCTTTGCAAAAGTATCTACGCGAGGAGGAGGAGGAACGGGTGCAACTGGTGGTGGAGGAACATTGGCTGGACCTGCAGCGGCCCTAGCCTCCAATAGCCTCCTATACCATCCTGGTATCGTTACACCGTCGGGTAGATTAAGATCTTCAGCCATGCTAAAACGAAAAAGGAAAGATTCAAAATGGAGAATTCGAAAGATAAAGATATGTGGCTATTGGGGATTATGTTTTTCTTAAAAACTTTTCTCTTTAAATTTCTCATTAAAACATGTTTTTGAAAACGCTTCTTCCAAAAATAACTATTTTTCTAAATTATTTTTATCTATTTTGGTAACCTTAAGCTCTGATACCACGTGTAACACCCCACTTCCATTAATGTCACTCACAAAGGGAGTGCATTAACTTCCATGGAGGTTATAAGTGAATATAGAATAGAAAGATTACAACAAGACAGATAATAAATAGTACTTGGAAATCTAAAACTTCATTTTATTGCAGCAGAAATTAAACATGTTTGTTACATCATAAAACCATTGATCATAACCAAGTACAATATCCATCTTCATAAAAACAAAATACATAATCCCATTACATAAATAGCCATTAAAAAGAAAACAAGCTGGACTTTACTTCAATGGTCCAAGCTTTCCAAAGAGAGATGAAGCAATTCAATCAAACTCCACTAGAGCTGGGCCCAACCTGAGGACTTGGAGGGGGAAAAAGGATAGAAATAGAGGGGGTCAGACATAAAGTCTAGCGAGTATGATAATTCTAACAATACTATTATCAAAATAACTAGACTAAGGCATAAGCTGGAAGACAAGTAAATGTCTATGAACTCTTAGGAAGATAAAGATAGCGTTTAAAATAACGTTAAAGATAATGGTAAAGGCACGCCTAATTACTAACGAATGATTACTACACTTCACCGCACATTACTACACTGCACCACACCAGTAACCCTATTGTTTGATCCCACTTGCTTCACACAGAAACTTTATAAATAGCCTTATGTATCCCTAGCTGGCTACATAGGTGCCGTCTTCCCCTATCTCCACTAGGTGTACCCCACTAACCACTTTCGATCGGCTCCCTACTCGTAGATACCCGTGCTGGCCCCACAGCGGGGTGTATCACTCCCCTAAAGTGGCAACCCGATACAACTTGAGAATGCATGGCTTATACCTACACGATGCAACAACGTCTTACCTACCAGCCCGGGTCCACACACGCATACGAAACCCGTTGGACTTGCGTTGCCACCGCTCCCCGTTTTGGCCTCTTACAGTCGAACCCAGCATGCGTGTCCTGTCCTCGACTTGGGTCGAGCCCACAAAGATACGTTTGGGATACTGGTCGAAATGGGCCCCCACAAGCTACCCACCTAAGCTTGTCACTAGTATATCCCACTTAACCCTCTTAGTCATGTTCATTTACAAGTGTGTGTTTGGTTAAGTCTTACTAATCGTATTTCACATGCCACTAAGGGCACCCCCTAGATTCCTCATGCCACCCAAGGCACCTACTTAACCCCCATGTCCCACCTTACATGTTTATTTGGTTAAGTATTTCTTAATTCATTCAGGCCATAACCTCATAAAGACCTCTCATATTAGACTGGCATTTATGACGGCTGGATTTGCCGGGCGGGTCCGGGCAGTCTTACACCATAAAAGAGTCTAACCTCGTGTCTTTACAACAATTATGCTTTAGTTTAGGCCTAGGACCTATCATATTGGGCTGAAATTTGTGACCACTGGATTTGCCGGGCGGGTCCGGGCAGGTTTTGCGTCACAAACGAGTCCAACCTCGTGTCCTAAGCATTGATTAACACTTAAAATCTTTTACCCCAGTTTTAATAATTCCCTATTCAAATTATTAATTAAGTCAACTTTTAATGATGTCCATAATTGACTCAATTATGGCCATCCACTTATGGCATGCAAAATCATATCAATTGCACCCCAACTTTTTAATATTAAATCCTTAATATTACCCCTACCCCACGTTTATACGTTCGCTTATTCAACGCATTATATAGGCTAGACTTGTATAGTCTAACACCAAGCACAAAGATAAATTATCACAACATATAGACAATTAAAATAAATCTAATCATAATAGGGGTGAAACTTGCATAAACTACACATGTTAAGGATCAAAAGGTGTCAACTTGTTAAATGTCTCAATTTATATGATATGATCATAGCCCAAATCTATACATAAACTTGCATATGGGGTTTTTAGGCAACATAATGATGGTGTGAACTAGCATAGGATATCACATATGTCATAGCATAATTCTAGATGTCATAATAGATGTCTTGGTATATGTTCATAACTTTTCTAATCAATCTAACTTGCATATGTGACTTGTCATATAGATCAACATAACCCAAACATGATGATTTAATTAATATGAACTAACTAGCATAGATGGTAACATCATGGCCTTTTTAACATGTATGATTCATCATAACTTAGCATAGAAACTTTCAACATACATAACATCATCATAGCATGATTTACAAAATATAAGATATCATCATCACATAACATTGGATTTACAATATACATGATAGCAAAAGGGGTTTACAACAACATATATGATAATTCACATCATCTACTCATAATCCATTCATAACTCTACCTAATTAAAATGATAATAATCTTGTTAAGATCATCATACTCACAATTTAGAGAAGAAAAGAGAGAGTTTTGCTTTGCTTTAGGGTTGAGAGAATTAGAATTGAATTTGCTTTTCTTCTTTCTTAGTTGGCGGCGGCTCCATTGATTTCCATGGCGATGGTATGACGGTAACTATTCTATTTTAATTAGGTTTAGGGTTAGCATTAAGATGTATTTATAGGTGTTGGAAGTTATTTAGGACCATTAGATTAACCCTGAACCATGAGAACCAATCAAATGCAAAATCTGCATTTGAGCGAATCGGCCCACGGGTTGACAGCCAAACACCCTGGATTAACACCTAGTCGACCCAGCAGAGCTTGGGTCGACCTCAAAAATGGGCCGGTTCGGTTATTCCCCCTCCCAATTCGTTGTTTTGAACTTTTTCGCATATTTATTTATTTAATTTTTAATATATATATATATATATATCAATATATATATATATATATATTTCTCTACGCAACCCATTTCACTTAATTCTTTTCTAAAAATTAAGTATACTTTAATTTGTGAATTTTAATGTTATAAAATTACGAGGTGTTACACTAATGAAAGAGAAAAATCAACATTCAAGCTTATAAATTGTAAGTTATGTACAGATTATAATTCCAAATAGTCGCTATGGAACCGTTAATAAATTATAATGATTTAATTAATAAATATAATTGAATTTCTATATATCTGTATATCGTTTTATACTAATTTCTGAATATTGAGTTTAAAGTATATATTGGTTTACTCTGAAGCCGTATAAGATTTCATTTGGAGATATATGATAATAATAATTTATTATTTATTCAAATTGAATTGTTTGGATTTAATTATATTTTATTGATATTATATAAGCTTTAAAAATAGTTGCTTTTCAAACGACTTCCGTTTTCAATGAAATGAGCTTTATTGGAAAACGTATAACTAATTATTGCTAGATTTTCAGTTTGGAGTTGTTTTGTCAGTATGTGAAATTTTAAAGGTGAACCGACTAGTAAATTGAGATTTAAATAGCGTTGTTTTTGCAAAAGGAGTCTGCTTCCAATGAAATTAGTTCGATTAGGACCAGAACATCTACACGTTGTGTTGTGTTCATTTTCGGTTGTGGTTGGAACTTGTACGTAACTAGCCGAGGATTTTCGACCTTGAAAATCAACATAAAACACAATGTCGACTATTCAAGCTTTGGAAATACCTGACTATCATTAATAGAAAGAAGTTAGAGGGTGAGAAATAGAAAGAAAAAAGTTAGAATAGAAGAAGAAGAAGAACACAACACAAAAAAATCAGAGTAAAAATGAATCTCGCAACGGAAAGAATAAAATATATTATTTAACATAACTCTGAAATACAAAACTGTATTTGTACTTACATACATCATCAGAGCACATCACATGTATATCATAGCGGAAATAAACACTGTATATATCTAACACTGAAGCCTCCTGCTCCAAACTCCTCCAAGTATATCTGAAAATTCCTAACTACTTGACTGCCCGTACAAATTTGGGCAACCAAGAGTTTAGGGAAAAACAAATCAAAATAAACTCTGGTTCAGTCAGGGTACTGGTGTTAGTAAACTCCAATCACTTGGTTTAGCTTTCAAAAATTTCTTTTTAGAACAAAAGATAAACGTAAGACCGACCAACGCATAAACATAGATAGTTTTTACCTTACGATAACCCAAAGCATTCCTTTAAAACAATATTATTCTAAAATTTTAATAGTGTGTATTACAAATAAACTAAAATATAGCAGAACACTTGCATCGTTTCACAAATATAATATACAATCAAAAACCCTGGGATCTTATTGGGTAATGGATTTCCATCTATGACAAGGCAAGGAACCACCTTCCGATTAGTGTACTCTAAAGTGGATACATTGGAGTTCAACAAGAATATCTTGTAACTCAGCCACACATGACCGATCATTCATTTCGCTTGAATGTTTTGAATCAATTGTCACCTTGTGGTTGGTATACCAACATAACCGTTCCCAAGAGATACAGAAGCGAAAGAAGTACAAAAATGAATATTCCCTAGTTGGTGACAATATACCCAAATTTGGAGCAACCCACTTAGCCATGATGCTTGCCCGATTTTTGTCATCTCCCGATTGATGAGGCTTGAGGTCATAATGTATCTTTTGACATATCATATCTTCATTCACTTTCAATGCCACATCGTTATACCCGCCAAATCACAAATTGATTTCTCCTAAAATACCATGGGTATAAAGCTAAGAGAAACGAATTCCTCCGCCACCAAGCGTAAATATGTTTGAAAAATCAACTTACGTGATCCATTAGATATACTATGTCAGATATTCGTCCATTCGGTTTGTCCTGAGTTTGGACAAACCGATGGCACTATTCTGTAAATCCATCTTAGCCAATTTCTACTTAGGATTTCCAGAACAGCTCTTGCATACACTGTATCTTCGATTATCTTCATAATATATCTTATCCCCATCTCTCCTTTTTGACAACGGAAAAATGGTCAAAAACTTTGATAGTTAGTTGTTTACTATCAAAGGAAAACATCTATTCAAACAACGATCTTATTTCCAAATGGAAATTATATCGATCAACCATCAATCAACATTGAGTCCCTTAAATTAATTTATCATTAATTTATTCATTCCCCAATCTCTCATTTCCTATATTTCTAAAATCCGTTTTAGACTCTTACGATTCGCGAAAAAACATTTCCATATATCCCCAATTTCTTATTTTATGTATTTAAAAAATATACACTATTTACGTTGAAAAACCGTTCCATTTCTTTTTCTTGCATTACTAACCTTGCACATCCATTGGTCCCTAACTCTAATTGTAAACTATAAGAGAACAACTCTCTAAATATCAACCCCAAAGGCCGAAAATAACATCAGATCGATACTCAGAAAGTCGTTCAACTTAACTAGTCTCTGTCAGTTTCTAATTTCCTTAATCCCATCTCTTAATTTCTTATCAAATCATCACTTACATAACCCTCGTATTCACTTTACAAATCCATTTCTTTTACGAAAAATATGGATTATAACGACAGCATTATAATCCCTGTTTTCAAAATATTCAACTTTAAAATATAACTTTGATTCTTTACTTTAAATAAATAAATAATATTAAATTAATTAAAAATCTTCCTTTAAAAACAGAAAGTAAATATCACTTTCCTAAATTAAACATCTGACTCTCCTTCGAATAACTCCTATTTGATTAAGCTTCCGAACTTCAGAATAATTTACAGTTTAATGTCAACTCAATTTCTAAATTCATTTTTAAATTTATCATTTCCAAAACATCACCAATTCCCTTTATAACCATTCCAATTTGCAAAAAGATTTCTTTTAAATTATTATTTACTTTAAATGTGACTATTACTTCTTTATAGAAATCTTGATTTATATCCAAATTATATAATATATAATTTCTAAAATAAATTATTCGACATCGTCGAATTATAATTAGAAACCACTATGGTTTCATTTATTCCTACTCACATTCGAACATCGAAATAATTTTCATCGTTTTCTTTTGAAAACAATTTCCATTTTCTTTTCTAATTTCATTCTTGAATTTGCATTTCCAAATTATTTTATAATAATTATTTCATCTCATTTCTAAATATCGTTTACAAGCCAACGTCTTGTTTTAATATAATTAAAACAAATTATTATATTCTAGTCCACTTGATATTCAATTTCTATTTAAAAATAGATTTGTTTTCTTTTTAAAACTCGAATTCCTTTCTAATATATTTTACGTTATTTTAAATACCAATTATTCAGGGTCAGTATTATTTAAACATCCTAACACACAATAATCAACCACAGATTATTTATCACATTATATAATGCAATATATGAAAAATAACTATATAATTGTTGAGGAATCCAGTTGGATCCCTCCAACCTGTTTCCCTACATCCACATATGTTAATCAACAATAATGGCACTAACTTCATATCAATATGAAATATAATAATAAACAGAACTAATATTCAGTCAACAATTTATATATATAACAATATATATTATTTCGACTGGTTAAGTCATCCAAACAATCATCACACAAATAGTTAACCATTATTTATCAACATTAAATAATGTTTATAAAATTATAAAACTGGACAGAGTTAGTGAGTTTACTTACCTTGGTCGTAAATCGTTAAATAACGATTAACGTTGGTTGATTCAGATCGGACGTTTAATTTTGTCATAATTTGTAACGAGCTCCAAAAGATTCAAAATTAGCTTCACATTCTAGCCTACGTCCATATGATCCAAACAGATCCTGTTTTGTAAAATTTTGTTAACATATGAGCAAGTTGTGTAATAACAAGTTTGTATATATTATTAAGTTAAAAAGTTAAACTTAATTGTTTCATAAATGGGCCTTACCAATGATTTACACATCCCATGTCGACTCAAATTCCCATGCCACTCCCTGTACACATCCTTGTGTTTACCCATTTTCATACCTACTTCATTAATCACGTTGTTCCCTTTTTTGGGCTTTCTTCTCCATTTTTTTAATTTCTCTTGGGCCTCGTTATTTCCGAATTAGCACATCACCCATATTCAAAACCCATGGCCTGCCAAGCATCCTTCCCCACCAACAATACGATTGTAACGAACCAGAAAATCTAAACCAGTTTGAAAATTTTAAATTGGCTATTTTAGTGGATTTTAAATATTTAAAATAAATATTTTAAATAATAACGACGAAAAGTAAGTTTGAAAAGTAAGTTTGAAAATAAATATAATTAATTCTAATTATAAACATGGCCTGAAATGGCGTGGTAGTTTCAAAATTTGAATTCAAACTTTGACTGACTGTACCGGGTGCAAAGTAAAATGGATTCTAGTGAAACCAAAAATATTTAAATCTGTTAGGGAATATCTTTCTAACGAATCTGAAAAATCGAAGTTTCATAGCAGGAAGCAAAAGTTATGGCCAAACGAATTTTCAAATAGGTCGCTATAGAGTTTATATATCCCATGAAAATGGCCATTTTGCAAACGACCTCAGAATTCGACGAAACCACTTTTGTTGGATTCGGGATGTCAAATTATTGCTAGGTTTCAAATTTCATAATTTTTGAAGCTAGTATGTAAGCGTGGCAAAGGAAAATGTGTTTTGGTCAATTATAGTTAAATTGGATCGACTAAAAAGGGGCCATTTTTCAAACGGTCTCATAATTCGACGAAACTAGTTTTGTTGGGACCGTATGATCAAAACATAGCTAGATTTATTTTTATGGAATTTTTAGAATTAGTATGTGGCCCCGACAAATTGAAATGTACGTTCAAATTAAATATTGAATGTTTTTTATTTTAATTTGAAGCAAAACTGACTCAAACGGTCGAATAGGCCTACGAAACATATCCCATTGTGTTTAGAATGGGGGTATTTAGCTAGGGACGACAGTCATTGGGTTTGAATTGGTGTTCGTGTGTGAAGAGGGGTATTTTAGAATTTTGAAAATATATAAGAAAAATAAAAAAATTCATTGGCCCTCACTTTTCTCTCTCCCCGTTCTCTCTCCCCGATCGCGCTATACGGCAGAAAACCGCTCCTCCCTTCCCTCCTCGTTTTCTCCTCCTCCACGCAATAAAATCAGGAGCACCAGTTGAACTTTTTAAGAGCTCTCTTCACTCTTCATATCCATACCAGTTGCTTAAAATTTCGTCGAGTGTTGAGGGAGAATCGCTGCTTCGAAGTCGCGGGTTTTAAACCGCCGCCGCAGCCAACAGGGACCACCGATGTGGTGAAGTCCGATCGTCCTATCGATTCGCGGATTTCACGAAAAATCAAAGCCTAGTTTTGAACGAATTCTGAGAGGTATACGGCTATATTTAATTTAACTATATTATAGCACTTTAAAGTGCTACGGTTTTTGATTTCCCTGTAAAAATCATATCTTTTTCGTTTCTTGATGAAGCTCAGTAAAGCAAGAGACAGTGGACTCGTGTGGACGTCTTCTACATTCTAGAAGAGACCGCATATTTTTCTGAGCCTTCCGCTATTTTTGGTGGAGCGGAACCCAATGTGAGATTTCTGAATTATAAATGATAAGGAAAATGACGATGTATAAATTATATAGTCAATGTATGAGTTATATAAGCGTTGTACACCTCATGTATAAGCGTTGTATAAGTTGTACGTTCGATGTATATGTTATATATGCATTGTAAAAATTATATATGTGTTGAAATAGAAGTGAAATACTTATATATATATATATATACACACACGCCCCTCGTCCACAAACCATGGACGATATTTATTGATTGTGATTGGTGTGAAAATTGGTGGATAGCGAATGGTTGATTAGAATTGTTTGTGGTTGAAATTGATTGATTGTGGTTGAAAAATACCCGTTTGTGGTTGAGAATTATTTGGTTGAAACCGTATAGGATTAGTTTATGGAAAAGAAAAAAATATACATGCCGCCTACGTGCGAACTAGATGCATGAAATCCCCATTGTCAAAAGCTGCAAGGCTTTAAGGTAGAGCGAGGAGCCGAACTAGGGACAACCCCGGTTTTAACTACCCTGCCGTTATGCTGCCGAAAATTTCAATAATATTCATGTGTTAGAATTATTTTCATGTGCTGAAACTACATTCATGTGTTGAATAGAAATTCATTTGTTGAATAGAAATTCATGTATTGAATGGTATTCGTGTTTTAAATAAATTGTTTTAACAATAAAAATCACATTTTTATTATATATACGAACTATAGAAAACATTCATGTGTTGAATAGAAATTCATTCGTTGAATAGAAATTCATTCGTTGAATAGAAATTCATGTGTTGAATGGTACTCATGTTTTGAAATAAATTGTTTTATAATAAAAATCATATTTTTATCATCTATATGAACTATATAAAATAGTCGTGTTTTGAAATAAATTGTTTTATAATAAAAATCATATTTTTATCATCTATATGAACTATATAAAGTAGTCGTGTTTTGAAATAAACTGTTTTACAATAAAAATCACATTTTTATTATATACATGAATTGTTAAAAATTGTGAAGTGTCGAAATAAATGTCGGTTGGATAAAAATATCATTTTTATCAAATGTATGAAAAGAAAATAATTTTGAAATCGAAGAATCGATTATATATATACATATAATTGAAATATATCGAATAACGAAGCTGCAGTTCGTGTTTTGAAACCGTGATTTCAAATGATCAGTGCGGGAGATCCGACCATCGGATTTTCCCGAAACCGAAACCATTGGGTTCGCGTTGGTAATATCTTTCCAACGACACCAACTTTGTGAAGATCCAACGGTTGGATTGTCTAGAATGTTTAATTCCAATCTGAAGAAAAACAGAGCCAGAATCGGTTATATTTATATAAAAAAAAATATAATTAAATTAAATCGAATAACGACGCTGCAGTTCGTATTTTGAAATCGAAACTTCAAACGAATATACGGGGAGATCCGACCGTCGGATTTTCTCAAAACTGAAACTGTCGGATTCGTTTTGAAAAGATCTTTCTAATGATATAAAATTTGTGAAGATCCAATGGCTAGATTTTCAGATATGTGTAAATCAAATCTGAAGAAAAACAGCACCACGGTCGCGTAATGGCCCGAAGCGTCGTTTGAATGAAATGGCTACTTTTAAATAAATAAAAATAGCGATAAATCGTTATAAAATATTATAAACGATACGGAATGTCAATTTAGAAATTAACTGAAGGTTTGCTAAGACGGATCGTTTCCTGGGTTTTGATCTGATGTTGGTTTCGGCCTTCGGGGTTAAGATTTGGGAAATCGTTCTCTTACTGATTTACGGTTAGTGACTGATGAATTGAAATAAGGTGTATGTTGTGTTTATGTAGCACTTGTTTATTATATACGCGATTTGCTCAGAAAGACTGGGTTTATCCCATTCTGAATAACTTAATCGACGATAAGCGGTTGAGGATGAAGACAGTGATTGAAGACCGGAAATCTTCACCTCGGTTGGATGATAACTGATGTCCTGATTGGGAGGCATTCCGAAATATGGATAATGAGTGGTGATTGTCCAGACGTACGTGGAGATCGATGGGTATGTGAGGTATATAGTGCCTTCGGTTTCGTTCCGACCCAGAACGGACTTGTAAATGGACTGTGGGTCTGACATTGGATTTCATTCTGTGTGATTGATAGCCATCAGTTGCATGGTGGGAATTGCCTGTGTAGCATGCTAAGATGCAGTGATTAAGGCTTCTGTAGAAAAGCAAAGTCTTGTGGTTGATGATCAAAGCACCGCCTGTGTGGCGTAGCTTTTTGTATAACGTGAATTCGCGAGCCTCACACCCCGGTATGAACCAAAAACGGGAGAGGACATCAGGGAGGGCATGCGTTCCTTTCTAGCTAGAGGTGGTGTCAGTGCTTAAACTGGCTGACATTTATACTATTTTTCACCTATGTCTTTGTTGCTGTTGCGTGGCACCTCAGTAATATCGGTCGATTCGGGACCGATGGAGTCATTCATTGGCTCATCTACGCCATAAAGGGCGGGGAAACGCATTGTTTAGGCATTTTAATCCACTCCGTGTGGACCGGCTCTGACGATCCAAGGGTCACTCGAGCTCTGATCCAAAGGGGCGGGCTAGAGCATCTCGAAGTCGGTAAGGACTATCTTTTGCCTTGGTTCATGATGGAAATCCAATTTCCAAATATGACACCATGCAGTTTTGATTGTATATATATATGGCAACATGATATATGGTACCCATGCCGTCTATGATTGATAGTTATGATTGAAATTGTTTTTGAAACATATAAACTAGTAATAATATCAAATTCTTTTGTTTTATTCGTATCAAGCATATTTTGGCCATTATAAGGTAAAACTCTATCCCCTGGTTTGCGTTGCATTGTGTGATGGGAACTGAGTCTTATAATGGCTTCATTTTTATAAAAAGAATTGCGATATTTAAGAGATTTACTTGTTTTAAAGCACTGGTAATCCAATGGAGTAAACCCGTTCCGCGAAAGTGACGTGGTCCTGTGATCAGCCATATTTTAAAATTTGTTAAGTAGATTTCTCATACCAGTCCCATGACTGACTCGTAGTTTGTTTCATTTGCAAACTCGAGTGCCCTTTTTTCTACACGGGCAGCCTTGTATTCAGGTTTTAGCAGGCTCTTTCTGGATAGCTGGAGCTGAAGATGGATTCTATCATTTATCTCTTTTTATGCTATTCAGCTCCTATTGTACATATTATGTTTGTTTTCCGCTGTAGACATTTATGTATAGTTGAACTGTATTTGTACTAAGTATGATCCTGTATACTGCGTAACTATGATGATTATGTTTATCCAGTGTATTATTTGTACATTATCTGGTGTATTTATTTATTTCTTTTCTGCTATTATCTGTTTATGTGTTATATTCCAAAGATTACCCTTGCCACCGTCAGTACGGGGTTTAGGGTCGTCACAACGCTGCTCCATGTATACATCATCCTCCTCTGGTATAAAAAATTGCGAGATCCCTGTATTTCAACTCCTCCGTCTCCCCACCGGAAATTCCAAAAAAAATATCCATAAACGCACGTCTTCAAAATCTCTACAAACCAATGCCAAGATCAATCAATCCGCTCTACATTCCAGAAACGCGTCGAACATCAGTAAGCCACAAACCCGTATTAACATCGACA
>JASFAX010004642.1:0-38811 GCA_030737875.1 Allium sativum | reverse complement strand
AAGATGACAGAGTGTCAGTGTGTGTCTGTATATATGAAATGTAACTGTGTCAAAGAATGTACTGAGTGATGAGTGATGTAGTGATTCTGTAGTAAAGGAGCTGTGTATATGAAAAAGATTGTACTGTTTATATGTAATAAACAAGTTTGATTGAAATAAAATATTATTTTGTTGTTGTCAAACAAACTTATCTATTTTATTCAGTTTATTTACAAGTACAATATTCAGTGAATGTTTAAATAGTGGAGGTACAAATAGTTGTACTGTTTGAATGTTTGAAATATAATATTTAATTTAAATAAAGTATTGTATGAATTTATGTATGTCGGTACAGTCATACTCTATTTAAATATAAATATTATATTCTTGTCTGTGATGTATATATAGAACAGTACAATAACAAACACATTTATATTAAAATATATTTGGTTGTTATCATCAAACAAAAATCATATAATTGTGTATACAACACCGTTATATACAACATATCAATATCCAATTACACCCCTTGATTTCACGGCTATAAGGTTAACACCACTTCCGTTTTTTGATCTCACGACCATAAGGAAAACACCGATTCCGTTCCTCGATTTCACGGCTAAAGGAAAACACCGATTCCCAGATACTTCCTAAACAATTACAATAGCCCTATAACACTTCAATAGCACTTGATTCAGAGAGTAATGAGTATAGAGTATAGAGAGAAGAAGATTAGTGAAAACTGATTTGAATTTGGCAGAGTATAGGAGTAGGAATCATAAAATGATAAGAAATAATGGTGTAGTGAAAGAGAGTGAAAGTGGAGAAGGAGTGATTAAAAATTCGAAATCAGCCCCTTTTTATAATGTGTGAAAGGTTGCAACGTCTCAGAACCATCACAAATAGTGAAAAGACACTTCCTTTCAAATTTAAATTTCTGACAGTTATATGTCGACATATACATAAATGTATGTCGACATATCCTTCAATTTTATGATTTTAAAGTATTTAAATCAATATTTAAATTCTGAAAATTCCTGAAACAAAACTAGTTGCTAAAACATTATTTTTCAAGTATAAAAACATTGGAAAAAATTATTTAAGCTTATGATTAAACACTTAATATATATGTGATATGAAAACTATATATAATATAATTATAAACATATATAATATAATTATAAACATATATATAGGAATTTATAAAGAAATATTTATAAACTATATATAAACAAAAGGTTATATGAAAATCAGAGTTTAAATAATATTATAATCAATTATAAACTTAGTAAAACATATTTAATAAAACTATAAAAATAAGAATACTTATAAATTAGGAAATATATTTGAAATCATAAGTTTGAAATTCTTGGAAGATCAAAAATTATTTTGAGAGAAGTTTGAAATCAATTTGAAAATAGTTTTGAATTTGAAAAACAAAGTTTGAACCTGGAGTGTTATTCGGAGTCTTACATAAACTAGAATCTATTACTATATTTATCTTGAACTCTTGAAATCTTGATTACTCATGAGTCTTGAATCTACCCTGAATTCTGAATCTCTAAAAGCTCTTAAACTGTACAGTCTTCACTATTAATTTCTGTATTCAAATCCTGCATATGTGTGTGTGTGTATATATATATATATTCTAGATAAAGGTGTTAGTATATATTTTATAATCAATTAATATTGAAATAAGGTTGTTGTCATCAAAACTCCATTCTCCAACAGAATCAACGAGATTAAATTAGATAAAATAATAAGAAAGGAAAAGTTTGTTCACTCACCAATAAATGTCTATATTCTTAGATCGTCTGGGTTCTCTATAGAGTCCCTTGCCTCAAATTTGTTCGAGTGACTAATGAATGAGTGTTTGTATGTTTGATTATGTATTTATAGGTAGAAAAAAATGAACAAAATAGTGTATGGCTTTAAATGCTTACGTCGGAAATTGGATAACAGAGACAGTTGAAGCTATGTTTTTAGTACCTATGTTTTTGTGTTGATTGAAAAGAATTATGTGAGGCCTTTTCAAGTCTGATTTCTACTATCAAGTATATTTGGACAGGCAAAGATGAAGTACAACAGCTTGTACACAACCCATGCAAGAAATCATTTAAAAATTGGTGCTTGGTTCTTAAGTAACAAGCTTTTCTTCTCAGATTTAAAAGCATAGGTTGTTACTACATTCTAGGGGTTAGGTACAAGTCTGGTTTTGATTTCTAGGATGTAGAAGTCAGTGTAGTTTTGATGTGTACCAAAGGTTATATGCCAATGGGATGTCTAGCATGATGTTTTGATTTGAAGATGGATAGTCAGTATATGTTTCTAGCTTAAGAAAACAAGTACTATAGCTAGTTGTTCCCACATGCATAGCTATAATATGTTTGGTGCATATATGCATATGTACCGCCCATGTTCATTTGGACATTAATATACACTTTGTTTTAAAGCTTTCAAAAGTCTGTGTATCCTACTGATTTGGATGGCATATTTGTATGTAAGGCAAATACTTTCAAAAATGATTTAAATCTTAGTTCATAAGTAACCAACACACATCAGCAATTTTTTATTTATCACAGTTATTTCCATAACTAGGAATATTTATCACTATGGTTGGAAAACTTTTCCATTTTGCATTACTATTCCTCAACATCCATTAGTTCCTGACCGTAAATCGGTAAGCGAATAACCCTCTAAGTACCAACCCCGAAGACCGAAATCAACATCAGATCGATACCCAGAAAATCATTCAACATAATCAATCTCCAGTTAGGTTCCAGTTCCTTAACTCTAAATCTTAATTCCTCATCGACTCACATGTTACCGTATACTTGAAATATCCTTGATTACGTTTGGAAAATAAATTCCAAATCTTATTTACCTCATTGATTCATATCTATCCTATTTAAACATATTTATCTGTCCCGAATTCTCTTTTTAAACTAAAATCCATATTCAACTCATTGGTCTAATTTATTTAACCACATTAAGTCATATCCATATTTTCGATTAACTAATTAATTCTCAAGTTAGTTATCTTCATTTTGGAATTCAAAAATCAATTAACTTGTTCGCTTTCCTCTTAACTTGCCTTAGTTTATCTTCAATTTTCTACTTGCTTTCCCACATTTTTATTTGACTTCCTTAAGTTAATTTTTATCCCACAATTATAAGTTGATTATGAATACTTGTTTTTGATTCAAAATAATCTCTTTCTAAGAGGATATAAACAACTTAATTCTCCAAAAATCAAATATTCCTTTCCGGAATTTCAAAACAACTTGTTTTCTTAAAACAATTCTGAAACAAAATCTTTGGTAGTAATCCATCACTTAGAAACTCGAAAATGAATACCGATGATGGCACGCTCATCGTCAGAACTATTTTCCCATGACTGAAGTGAGTTCAGTACTACATCACCTTCAAAACTCATTTTCAAATACTTCTATTTTGTAATTATTTCAAAATATCATTCACAAATGCTTGGAAAACATTTCCGAATTACCCCAGGATCTTAAAATTTCCCTATATTTAATTCCAAATTTATTTAAAAACATCTTTCAAAGTTTCAAGAGTTTTAATTCCAATTCTAGTTTAAATTCGGATTTAATCCATCTGATTTTATATATTGTACTTATGTGAATTTTGATTGGTTATTTATAACCATCTCAATTATAATCTTATTCGATTATAATAACAACCAACACATCCAATATATAATATAATAATTCTAATATCAATCCTTCTTTTATATCAAAATATGTTTGGTAAAATTATTGCATTTACCCTCTTTCAAAACATACTGTGTCGGTTCATCGTATTCGAGTATTTAGAAACCCCTATCGATACAGTGGATCATACTGATCGACCAGAATTCATAAACACTGTAATCTATAAATCTCCATAATATAAAACCATTTTATATCAAATAATAAATACGCGCTCATACATATACGCTCAAACTCAATATAGGGTATTACTAACCCCATCTCTATTGAGTCATGCCACATAGCCAAGGTAATCGCTTAACCTTCAGCTCTGATACTAACTGTAATGATCCAACTTTTGAACACTTTGGAAGTGGTGCCATTATTTAAGAATAAGAATGGATAAAATATAGAACTTAAGAAAAATATCAGAATCTCATAGTGAAAGTTGAAAAAAAATATAATATCACATAATATTATACATCAGAGTCATAATACATCATAGTACAGTACATCGGATACATGGATATATGCCTATTTCAACTTGCAAACTTCATAATTATACATAGATACTAATAACTGACTTGCAAACTTCATAGATATAATATATAGACCACCTTGTAGAAATCATCCCATCCAGTTATTCCAAAATTTATCCAATACTTGGTTCACTTGTCTACTCATAACAAGTGTTATGAGTACCTAAGAGTTTAGGGAAAACACAGAAAAATAAATTCCGGATCGGTCAGGGAACTGGTATGAGTAAACGATTTTAAAACAAGTTAAAAAAATAAAACATATCTCATAATACCATGCCGTAAGTACAGACGGTTTTTTACCTTATGAGGACCAATCTTTTTGTATATTCAAATCAGATATTATGATAATGTCTAGAGTTTTCCACAAATAATTTAGAATCTAGACGAATGTTTGCATCTCACATTCTCCTACGGAGTATATGTAACACCCCGAAATTTTAACGACACTAAAAGAGGATAAATTAAATAATAATTAATTTAACATTCAGAATTAAGGGAAACTAACTCCTTCATTGCGTCCGTCTCGAAATTCTGGCCAAGATAAACATTTGGTTTGCGTAAAATGGACACCGTATGAGGAAGTTATGGGGGTTTAAAGTTTGTATACGCGTAGAAGGATTATATTTATATATATATTTAATCAGAAACTAGTTTGAAATTCGAAGTCCGTAGGCGGCAAAATTCCCGCCCCTGGGGAGTCGGCCGCACAGTTGGGGTGTCAACCCCCCTGACAGATCTGGGCGAAATACATTTTTTTGCACTTGGTCTTCTTTCTGGACTTGGTTCATTGGTACTAGACTATAAATAGACCCGCCCCTATTTCTCTTATTTTCTTCATTGAAAAACAATGGAGGCCAAATGCCGTCGGTGCTTGGATTGAACCTACTCCTTTTCTTCTTTGTTAGCAAATCAAAGTTAGAGATTCAAGATCCATTCTTCTTCTATATTTCTAATCCAAACACTGTGAGTTCTTCGTTGCTTTTAGATTTAAATATTCAAAAGTAAGCCTGGTATAACTATAGTTTGGATTTGTTCCTATGACAAAATTAAATTGGATCCATTGTAAATTGTGAATTTATGACATTCTAAATTGGTTATAACTTGGATCTAAATCTCTATCCAGTTGGATCTATTGTAACTTCTGTGATTTTCTATGATGTGGACATCTATATTATTAATCAGATCTAGCTTATTGTCCCCTTGTGCTTATCATATTTAGATCTGAACCTGTTGGACATCTAAATTTATATTTAGATCTTATCATGCTCATCTCAACACCCTTGCTATGTTAAGATTTAGCTTAACCATCACAAGTTCATTGGATCTATGCTTATATGTTCACCTTATCACCATGTTAGCATAGGATTATGCCATTTATGTTAGAACACTCACCTTTGTTATATTCCCATTGCTTTTCCCTTATATTGTTTATGACTAGGCTATTATTTAGCCTAGATATGCCGCGAATTATATGCGAATGCGTTAGTTAGGGAACTGGGGAAAAAGATTAGTATTGACATAATTGGAATAATGCTTAGAAACATGAAGCAGACATATAATTTACTTGGGTTAATAGGCATGAAACTCTTATAAAGGCATAGATGTAATTATTTGGATAAGAATGAAATGCTAGGATTACAATTAGAAATTGTAATTGCACTTATGAGAAGAGGTTAGGTTGCATTAGTGGTAGAAGTCTGCCGGACCTGACCAGCATATCCAGCAACCACTAATGTGAAACTATTGCGAGCGGCCTAATTGCACAAATACGAATCAGGCTAAGACACGTGGTTAGGCCCAACTTGTGGAAGAAATCTTCCCGGACCCCACCGGCATATCTAGCATCCACAAGCTGTACGGCTAATGTGGGAGGTCTAGCCCATTATAACCATAAATGGACATGGTAAAGAATTCAAGTACTTAACCTAGTTAAATCCATAGGGATTGTATGTATGTGAACTAAAAATTGAGGTTAAGTAAATGTGATTGAACAGGGGGTGGGTTAAGTAAATCTGAGGGGGTGGGTAATATTTATATATAGGCCCACAAACTTAACCCGATAAGGTTATGTAATTAAAGACACCTAGTGGTATACATAGCCAATGAAAAACTAGTGGGGGATACAAGACAAAGGGAAGAGCTTGTATCATATTGTGTGGGACCCATTTCAGCCAGTAACCTGGAGTTAGTATCAAATATGCACTCCGAACTAGGTCAAAGAAGGTGCACGCTTATTGGACTAATTGTAAGAGATCCAAACGAGGAGGACGGTGTGGGCGGCGCAAATAGACCGGGCCATGTGCGTGCATGAACCGGGCAGAGGGGGATAAAATGACCGTGACACTTGTAGATATGGGGATGTGCGTATTAGCGGAGGGTTGCCACTTTAGGATGTGATACATCCTACGGTGGGGCCGGCACAGAGTATCTACGCGAATTAGGGAGCCGATCGATTAGGGTAGTTAGGGTACATTTGGACGTATGCCTAAGTCTACCATTTTATAGTGGAAGGGATCATCTCATTCTGGATATACTAGTAACAGTGCAGAGTAATCATTAGAAGCGTATACACCTTATCCTGTCTACCTTGTCACACCTGCCTTTTAAGTAGTAATCTTTCTTATCCACTTTATATGCCTGTCATGCTACTTTTATTTATTTAATTGTTAAAAGTAACTAGACTCGCCAGACTTTATGTCTGAACCTTTTTGTTTCCTCTTCTGTCTTCCATTTCCCCCCTCCAAGTTCTCAGGATGGGAATACTCAGGCTTAGTCAGGACTCAGTTATCATCTTGCTAGGAGCTACTTTCGAAGTATGGATCAAGTTCTTATCTCTACTATGGCTTAGCTCTTTTTCTTGGGGAATTATGTTTTCTTTTAAGTATTTATGTACTCTGATGGTACAAGACAGAAGTTATATTAATGTAATGGTTTTTGTGACTTATGTTATTTTGGACCACGATGTTATGATTTATGTTTGAAATAAAAATTTGAATTTCCGCTGCTATCTTATTTATATCTGTCTTGTAATTATTCCGTGTCTGTTTACCTATAATGCTTCACAGAACTTAATGCATTCCCTTAGTGAGTGACATTAATGGACGTGGGTTGTCACAGTATACGAATAAAACCACTTGGTGCTTATGGATAATGGATTTCAAATTATGATAAGGTATGGAACCACCTTCGATAGTGTATCTCTAGAGGCGAATACATTGGGTTCAACAAGAACATCTTGTAACCCAGCCACACATGACCGACCACTCATTTCTCTTGAGTGTATCGAGTATATTGTTACCTTACGGGTGTAGCCACCGTAGACCACATAGATACAGAGAATGAAAGAAGTAACAAAATGAATATTCTCTAGATGGTGACAATACACCCTAATTGGGAGCGACCCACTTAGCCATGCTACTTGCCCGATTTTTGTCATTTTTCAGCTATGAAGCTTGAGGCTATGCTTACCTTTATAGATATCAGATCTTTATTTTCTTTGAATGTCACATCGTTAAAATCCGCTAATCACTAATTGACTTCCCCAAAAATATATTATGGGTATAAATCTAAGAGAAACGAATTCTTCCGTCACTAACATAAATATGTTTGGAGAGATCAACGTAGGTGATTGGATTAGATATACTCTGTTAAACATTCATCATACAAGTTGGTCTAGGGTTGAACAAACCGAAGGCACTATTCTGCAAATCCATATTAGGCAATTTCTACCTCGGATTTACAGGACAACCCTTGTAAACTTCGTCTTCGATTTGTCTTCAATAATATGTGACTCATAATAATTGAATTGAAGTGGAATATACATTCCGGACTCTTCGAAATGATAAACGTTAATTTCTTTTATGGTCAAGTGATAGTTAAGGGCAAACATATTATTATATTCAAATTTGGTTTTTTTTGTCGTTAACTTGATTTTAGAATTCATTTTCTAATTAAAATGATTATCAACGTGAGTCGATATAATTCAAAAAATATTCCAACACTTATTTTAAAACATTTGAACTTCTCATAATACAGTAATACAGATAGTTAACTACATTTTCATAGTTATGACATATCGTCAATTATAATTCAACATATCAGATTTTAATTAACTCTCGGTCTGGAAAATGATCAAATATATCTCCTTTCTTTACTTAAATTATTCAAAAGAATAATTTAATTATAACTTAAATTCAATTCTGATTAACAAAATATATATAGATGAACGTTTAACTTATAATCATTCGGATTTCTATTTACCATTTTGTTAATCTGAAGTCACTACACTTGTATTACTTTCCATATATAAATACATAGATATCTACTTATATTCTAAACAAAACAGATAAATTAATCTTGAAATTTAAAGCAAAACATTTGTTTTGTTATAACGTTATTTGTTTTTATTTCTTTTTTACTTATCATTTACCAATCTTATTTTGTTTTCTTATTCCCTAATTCTAGTTCTACATTTCTACTTTACTTTCTTTTAATTTTCCTTTTTTCCTAAATTTTGGCCTGCGGCCAGACTTCCTGGTCCAAGCCCACCTCCCTTTTTATTTTATCCTTTCTTTTCTTTCCTTTTTCTTTGTTAGTCTGCAACCCAAATTTCCTGGGCCCATTTTCCTTTCTTTTATCATATTTTAAATCTTTTATTTCTTTTCGGCCTAACAGGCCCGATTTCCCCAAGCCCACGCATCTCCTCCTCTTTTCTTATTTCTTTACCTGACACCATTCATTTTCCTTATACAAATTGTTGCCTCCATTTCTTTCTACTACTGCTACTCTTAACTTCTTATTTTTCTCTTCTTGCTTGAATTCTACTTGCTAAATCCATCATGCACTGAATCGTGCATGAGTGCAACGTCCAGCCGAGATTCTTTCTTTCCCCTTCTTTTCTTCAACCTACCGTTGCCTCTTAATTATTATCCATAGTGCGCATCAATTTGTGTGCATGTGCATAAGCACCCAAGTCTCCATTTACTTTTTTGAACCCATCCTACAAAAGCACCATTTAGTTTAGCTATGCAGCAGTGTTTCAGATGTTGTCCAAGGATTCATATGTCCATTCAGCTTGCTTCATTATTTCACCCTAGCTATGCCGCTGCAAGATACATCATACCTTTTATCCATGATCCTTTGAATAACCTTTCAACCCTTCCTACTTTGCTTCCAGTATAGGGTGAGTTCATAAACTTGGCATATTTACATTTGGCAACATCATTAGATACACCGCCTCCATGAACAAAACGCAACAACAGATCGATGCACCCTTAGACTGTAGGGTAAATAATAGAGTAGTGGAATTTATCTTCATCAGCATCCTACACATGATCAGATGCGCAAGTGTAGTGTATTTATCTTCAACAGATGCGCCACAAATTTCAGTTCATTTTTACATTTGGCAACTTACATCCTCCTTATTAGTAGCAGTGCCTATGCTTATTTTCATTTCCAGAGATACTACATTATTTTCTATTTCATACCCTCTTTTCATTTCCTTACTGAGTTTAGAACAACTACCTTATTTAGAGCCAAAACTTTACAGAAACAACAGTTTTCAGGCTATCATGATATGTACAGTTTAACCAATATAGTAGTGTAGAATTTTACTGTAGGTGTTATATATTATACCGAAAAGGATTTGGTATGTAGAATTTAACTGAAAAGGTATTGTAATTGTTTAGGAACAACTGCAATTTTTTTTAGAATGTAACATAATACCAGATCATTAGAGTGCCATATTATTAGAATTCTATATCTCTCATCATGATTAACATTATGTTGGTATCCCCATTTATTGTTTTAGTTTATTCGTTAATTTTTCAATGCTAATAATGAACAATATGTTTTTACTATCTGCATCAGCCTTATTCTAGATCAGGTTTTGACTTGCATCGAGTTTTTGTGGTGTTTACATTAGAGCCAAGTTCAGAGACATTTGCAACTACCTTATTCAATGAAATTAGTCGATTTGGATGGGTTGATTGCATATATGTTCTTCATGAAGTGTTAAGATTATGTGGATCGTACGACGAAAAGATGGATTTGGGTATAGATCGCACGGAAGGTGATGGATCAGTGGATTGTTGTGCAAGAAACTTGGGGATCGGGTCATTCGAAATGGTGGAATGGACAAGGGTGCACATAGAAAATTTCTTAGATTTGATTAGGCATGGATCAGCCAAAGCATTAGCGGATCAAGCAAGAATGCGCTTGGACGAAGGATGGATCGGATTGGTGGCTCAGTGATGGATCTCGCATACTATTGGTGATGACCATGTGCGAACCGATGGATCGACAAAGAAATGCGGAGCACACGCGAGGGATCGGTGGAACATGGATCGCCTGACAACCAATGGATCGGGTCGTTTGGGAAGCCTAGATCAGTGAGTGGGCATGGTAAAATCGAGTGATCCAATGAGGGATCGGTGTGCGATCCTTAATGGAGCGAGTTGATGCATGCTGATGGATCTTAGCATTCTGAAATGCTACGGAAAGGGGGATGAAACGCTATAGAAAGTGGATATGGATTGGTAAACAATCCATATGAGAGGCAGTGAATGAACCATCAAATGTTGACCAAATGACGTTATATTTAACTTGACACTGGATGTAGCTTCGAGGTGAATTCTGACGGAATGTTCGAAGCACCGTGAAGTGTTCATTGAACGATAAAATGCAGCGAATATGAAGACGACTCAAGGATGTTTGAGTTCGTGGATAATGGCTGGTCAAGATGATTTGAGCTTATAAATGGTCGCCGATGGCGACGACTAAAGTTATTGAAGGCTGAAGGATTATTGTTATTTAGAGTTCTAGCGGACTCAAAACAAAAGTATAATAGGGATGCCTAAAAGACTAGATGATTAGTCGAGTACTCTAGGTATCGATGAAAGGCCTAAATATGAGTCATGATGGCGTATGTATTTTTGCTAGAATCGGGGTGACCATCAGCCCTTGACGGACGACATGACGTGGCCAGTCAAACGATTAACGATGGTTTCGAGGAAAGATAGGCGGTGATAGCCAGTGTAACACACCGCATTTTTAATTAAATAATAAAATAAAATTTGAAAGAGCTTCCAGAATTTGGTCACAGGATTAGCATCATTGTGTCCATGGCGATTTTCTGGTCAATTTAGACCTTTGGATTGCAGAAAACAGATTTAAGATGAAAGAGATACTTTAAATGAAATATTACAACAAACATGAAACAGAGGTATAAGAAAAGAACAATGACCACCATTGATTTTAGTCTTATTAACAAAAGCCTATGTAGTCCAATAGGTAAGAGCATGCGACTTCCAAGAGAGGGGCGCAAGTTCGATCCCCGTGGGTGCGATATTTTTATTTTAGAGAAACGGCTAAAATATTACATGTTCTAAATGGAAAATATGTATAAACGCACATACAAGGAAAATTATACATATAGTACAAAAATATATGTATACATGCATATATATGTGCAAATATATATATATATATATATATATATATATATAAGAGAAATTTAAAATAAACCTACAACCAATGAAAATAGGTAAGAATTAAATAACGGCATAACGTCACTTGAATTTTGAAAATGAAATAAAAGTTGTGCGTATATATATGTGTGTAAAATGGGCATTATAAGTTTTGTATACATATAAGGGGTTTATATGTAAATATAATATTTGATTAATTAAAGGAAGTACAAACATGAAAGTGCCCCAAACAACTCACTGGACCCAAATGGGTCGACCCACACCTGCCTGGGTCGACCTATGGGTCGACCCAAGAGGGCTGGGTCGACACTAGGGTTGACCCAGGGGGTAGTTGGATCGACACACCACTGATCCAGGGAGGTTCATTCGGTGAATCTGGACTGTTTTCCAAACCACGTTCGGTGCTGACTCAGCGCTGCGTGTACAAGATCATATCCACTTTTTTGAAACACCTATAAATAGGTTAATAGAGCCAAGCCTAAATCTCATATTTTCTGAGTGGCTGTCTAAGCTCTACCATTCTTCTTCCTCCTCAAATCTCTTCAGAAAATAGAATAATTAGTCTAAGGAAATTCCGATTCAAGATCTGGAGGAAAAGAATGTATATCTACAAATAGGTGTTCAAAATTCGGATCGAAGTGCGGTAAATTCTTGGATCTGGTTAATTTAGATTTCTCTTCTTTTACCCCTTTTCTTTTAGTTTGAGAATTGTGAATCCATGGTAATTTAGATGGTAGATCTAGTTAGGAGAGCAATGGAATGCTAGGTCTGGACTAGATTCACGAATTGGAAAGCTATTAGGTGAGTGGATTTCAGCTATACCGTTTGATAATGGTATATCTATCGTTTGGCATTCCCATTTATATGTGTAATAAATCTACTGAAATGTTTAACCTGTTATAATCTACTGAAATGATTAACCTACTGAAATCTGTTGAAATTAGTACCGTTGTAATTAAAACTGAATTGTATAAATGATGAAGCTTCTGCAATACTGTAATCTTGAAATCTGAACTGAGAATATTTCTACTGTATAGAGCCGATTTCCAATTAATCACCTGTCCGAATTGGGAATTTCTGTGAATGTTGTAATTATGAAGTTTAGAATGAACATGAATATTTGTTTAAGAATATTATTATGTGAAAACATTGTAAATAGAATTATAGTAAAAATTGGAAGAATGAATATGCATAGATTGTATGGAAAATTTACAGTAAATAGGAAATTGTAATTTCAGTCAGGCACGAGGTTAAATTCAACTTGTGGTAGAAGCCTGCCTAGAACCGCTCGACAAATCCAGCATCTACAAGTGGTTAATTTAATATGAGAGGTTTGGTGCATAAACCTGATTGTAAATAATGGTACTAAGACATGAGGTTAAGTTCAACTTATGGTAGAAGCCTGCCCGGAACCGCCCGGCAAATCCATCATCCACTAGTGGTCAACTTAATGTGAGGGGTCTGGTGCATTAACATATTTGTATATAAATGGAAAGAATTAAATGGCATTAATTGTAATTAATGAAAATGAATGAATCCTACAATAGTAAAAGAATTGGAATGAACGGGGAAAGATAATAACCTATTATGAATAAACCTGAAGGGTAAAAGGAAAGATAATAGGTAGGCTTGTCCTAAGGACAAGTGGAAATTATAACTTAGGTTATAATAAACGATAGAGAAGAAAAGATAATTTATATAATGAGATAAGTTGTACTTAATTATAAATTAAGTAATCTGTAAATTTGGAAACCTGAAACTTGTGGTTTGTAATAAGTAAAGAAAAGAAGGGAAAACTTATGAAATGCAATAAGTTGTACTTAATTATTAATTAAGTAATATGAAAATCTGAGAATTTGAATCATGCTGATAAGAAGAACATGTTATTTGAAAACATGTGAATCTGAAATCTGCTGATAAGAATAAAATGTTAAATGCTTATTAATGAACTTATATAGGGTAAGTTATATAACTGAAATGAATAAGCAAGAAGAACTTGGTCTGTGTCACTAGCTCTCAATTCTGTTTGTCTTTGACTAGTTGAAGGAGGGGTTGGGTGGGACTATAGCCACCGTGAAAATGTAGATCATAACATCTGTGTATACAAATATCGAAAAAAGGCTCCCGACCGAGTTCCGTGTATCTGATATAGCCCTGCTACGGAACTTGGTGCATAGTAGATAATATTGCAGATACATGCATACCGTTTTTGGATGGTGTATCATCGACGTTGAGACATCGAGTATGGTTAACGACACGTACGTGAGAAAGTCTAGATACATGCATGTCTTCTCTGGGTGGTGTATCGTAGACTAGGGCATTACTCTGTGATGGAATCTGATTTGATTGAATGGTTCGAAGGTGTTCGTCCGTATGCTTACGTAGCATGGCGATGGCGGTTCTATGCAGAACTTAGCGTTGTTATACTGAGATCTGTACGTCATTCCGACATAAGATGAGGGATTGCGTATATTTCTGTGGCGTTACGGCGGAGACCGTGCAAGTGGGATACCATGGGGTGTACCTTAATATTGGGGGTAGCTACATATATACTGTATTAGGTTAGTCTACTAAAGAGTAGAAGGGTACGACGTGTGAGTAAGCCTTAGGGGCTGTTAATCCAAGTAACCTAATAAATAAGAAAATGTAATTGAATGGTATATGTAGGGTTATCTAAAATGTGTAGTTTAAGTCCAGTCAACAGAACTTGTGTTCTGACCCCTCCTCATAACATACTCGGAAGTTAGATTTGTGGCAGAGATATGATAGATTTGGATACTGGTTAGGCAATATTATTATCTGGGTAAGGCCATATTTGATTATATTATATTTTATTCCATTCCGCCGTGAGATGTTTTCTGAGTTCTGGTATGTTTATTATCAAAGTCTTTTCTGCAGGATACCAGACAAACCAACATGGGTTTTGATAGGCTAGAATTTTGAAAAAAATTCGGTCTATCAGAATTCGGGTTATTACATCTGGTATCAGAGCCTAGGTTTATAATTCCTGTATAGATAGTGATGAACGTATTTGTATTTTTTAAAAATATAATTATTATATGTATTATACACATACCTAGGTCCATAGAGGAACCCACTATATAGAGAAAGCATAATATGGTAAAAAAATGGGATATCTGTTTTGTACTCTAAAGGAATTAACATGGAAATCTTAGACCCTTAGGTAATTTGGGTGGGAAGTGTACAATATACTTTGTATGGAAGAAAGGTGAATCCTATATGTCAGTATTTCAGGTTAGTGGGTTTGGTAGTAAAACCTTATAAATTGGAAAAGGTTAAAAAAAGAAAAATAGATTAGGAATATATATAGTTGAGAGGATTGGCTTTGTGGGAGTGTCTAGGAAAGCCTAGGTAAGTTGGAAACCCACTTTGAGTCTAACCCCATTGTTAACCTTTAAGAACTTGAAATTGTAAAAGCTTTTGGAAGATGGTTTATAGTGTTTTCAAGTTTTGATCTTAAAAATTACAATTTTAAAATACGTAAAGAACATATTTGAAAAGTACATATTGAGTTTGATGTAAAATGGGGTATATACTGGAAACGGTGATTTCTTGTGAAATTTCGTCTAAAATGAATTCTCTTAGAATAAGGTGCACATTATAGAGCATGTGTACCTCACTAGTTTTCAAGTTATATGGTATGAAAAAAATGTTGCATTTTGTTGAAAGCTAGAATTTTCATTAAAGAAAGTTTTGAAATCTCTATTCTTTTAACAATCACTTTTGATAATTGTTTTGACATAAAATTTTGTTGGGTAGACAAAATAAGTTGTAGAATTTAAGAATAAAGTATATGTTTGCACTAGTTGTAAGTAATTGAACTGACATATTAAGTAAGAGCAGTTGTAAACCTGATTGAGAAATAGATGTCCTTGTCTACTCCGATTTTTGTGATTTAAAAACAAATGTTTTGCATTTTTATGAGATGACATGTTTTTATGGTTTGGCAAAAGTAAGTTTCGGTGAGGAGAATAAAGTTTTAACGCTTTTAACTTTTGGAAGAAAAATAAAATGAGGAAGCCAAACCATGTTTTATTCAAAATTTTGGAGCAGGTAAGGACTAGTGCCTAGGGGAGACGGGAAAAGTTTTGAGGCTGTAACACCCCACGTCCATTAATGTCACTCACAAAGGGAATGCATTAACTTCCATGGAGGTTTTAAGTGAATGTAGAACAGTAAAATTACAACAAGACAGATATAAAATAGTACTTGGAAATTCAAAAACTTTATTTCATTATAGCAGAAGTCAAAACATGTTTGATTACATCATAACACCATATTCAATGTCAAGTACAATATCTATCTTGATAAAACAAGTACATAATCCCATTACATGAATAGCCATTAAAAAGAAAGATAACAAGCTGGACTTTACTTCAGCAGTCCAAGCTTTCCAGAAGATAAGCGATCCAACTAGACTCCACTAGAACTTGGCCCAACCTGCGGACCTGAAGGGAGAAAAAGGATGGAAAAGAGGGGGTCAGACATAAAGTCTGGTGAATATGATAATTCTACAATACTATTACCAAAATAACTGGACTAAGGCATAAGCTGGAAAACAAGAAAATGTCTATGAAGAGCAGATTAAGGACATAGACAATCGCTAAAGGCAACGTTATAGGCGCTCCTAAATACTAAAGGATAAACACTATACTGCACCACACCAGTCACCCTAAAGATTCATCCCACTTAGCTTCACTTAGAAACTTTCCCAATGGCTTTACGTACCCCTAGCTGACTACATAGGTGCCGCCTGCCCCTATCTCCACTAGGTGTACCCTACTTCCCATTATTCGATCGGCTCCCTAACTCGTAGATACCCGTGCTGGCCCCACAGTGGGGTGTATCACTCCCCTAAAGTGGCAACCTGATACAACGGACATGCACGGCTTATACCTACACGATGCAACAACGTCTTACCTACCAGCCCGGGTCCACACACGCATATGAAACCCGTTGGACTTGCGTTGCCACCGCTCCCTGTTTTGGCCTCTTATAGTCAAACCCAGTATGCGTGTCCCGTCCTCGACTTGGGTCGAGCCCATAAAGATACGTTTTGGGATACTGGTTGAAATGGGCCCCCACTATTTACCACAAGCATTCCACCTAAGCTTGTCCCCATTAGTCCATCCCACTTAACCCACTTAGTCATGTTCATTTACATGTGTGTTTGGTTAAGTCTAATCGTATTTCAAATGCCTCTAAAGGCAACCACCAGATTCCTCATGCCACCCAAGGCACCTACTTAACCCCCATGTCCCACCTTACATGATTATCTGGTTAAGTATTTCTTAGTTCATTAAGGCCATAACCTCATAAAGACCTCTCACATTAGACTGGCATTTATGGCAGCTGGATTTGCCGGGCGGGTCCGGGCAGTCTTACACCATAAAAGAGTCTAACCTCGTGTCTTTACAATTGTTATGCTTTAGTTTGGGCCTAGGACCTCTCACATTGGGCCGACATTTGTGACTACTGGATTTGCCGGGCGGGTCCGGGCAGGTTTACATCACAAACGGGTCCAACCTCGTGTCCTAAGCATTGATTATTAATAATAATCCACTTTCCCCCAATTTTAATAATTCCCTACTTGAATTATTAATTACTTCCAATTTTTAACAATGTCCATAATTGACTCAATTATGGACATCCATTCATGGTATGCAAAATCTTACAAAATTGCACCCAATTTATTAATTCCTAATATTACCCCTACCCCACGTTTGAACGTTTATTCGCAAGATATATGTTAGACTCGAATAGCCTAACTCATAGCATAAAAGAGATTATCTTAATAACAACATGTATATGTGACCAAATGAATCATAATAAGGGGTGGAACTTGCATATGTCCAACTTGCATAAATTATACATGTCATGGACCTAAAGGTGTCAACTTGTTCAAAATTCACCTAATATAATCTCAATCAATTTTCATAAACTTACATATGAACATGTGTGAATCAACATCATCTAATTTTTTAACAACATGGTTTTATACGGGTACACCTAACTCAATAGGCAAATTCCCATAATCAAGTTTTATTTAATTATAGTTTCAAGTTTATGGGTACACCTAACCTAATAGGCAAATTCCCATAAACAAGATCCATTTAAATTAAGAAAAAAAAACATAGCTTTAAGCATGATCCAACAACATGATTTTTCAACATAATATAGCATGATTTATAACATGGCATAGTATGATAGTATAACATAGCTTGACATGATTCTCAACATAGCACGACATAGCATAAGAGAATTTACAACATAGCATGACATAGCATATATAATTTACATCATACGACAACATAATAACATAATAAGAGATCCACAATATATAGAATTTACAATTACAAATCACATCACTTTCTTGTGATCCATTCATAACTGAGTCAAATTAGTTTGTAATAGTCTTGTGAGAATCATCATACTCACCAACAAAAGAAAAGAATTAGAGAAAGAGAGATCTTTTGATTTGATTTGTGTAGATTTAGTTGTAGATGATTAGGCTTCCTCTTCTTAGTTTGTGACGGCTATGCTGAACTCCATGGCAGCAGCATGACGGTAGCTTCTCTAATTTTACAAGTGATTTAGGTCTAGGGTCTACCCACTTATTTATAGATTTTAGAATTCATTTAGGCCATTAGATTTAACCTAGAAATAACCGCAGCCGTTCAGACAAGATGGGGTTTATCTTGTTGACTCAGCAATGAGTCAGAAGTGACTCAGCAAACACTCAGCATATTAATAAACTTCTATTCATGTCATAAATATATATATTTTCTACAATGTACATATTAGATACATACCCCTTTACTTATTATTGTTTTTATATACATATTAGATACATCCCCTCTCTCACACACTTATTAATATTTTTATATTCATATTAGATACATCCCCTCTCTTACACACTTATTAATAATTTTATATTCATATTAGATACATCCCCTCTCTTACACACTTATTAATATTTTTATATTCATATTAGATACATCCCCTCTCTTACACACTTATTAATATTTTAGCAATTTTAGTGTTAATAGAAAATTCGGGGTGTTACATTCTCCCCTCCTTTTAGGATTTCGTCCCCGAAATCTTCAAGTCTGGAAGAATGTATATCCTACCATCCAAACGTCCATCTACTCATCCATCATACGCAGGCATCCATTGTCCTTAAAAGACTTCTAATGCTTTATGATCATATGCAAGTGTGTGTACATGTCCTTACCTAATGCGAAATCAGGCGGTCCACTGATTCAGTTGACCTCCTTAATGCAAATTATGTAAGTGTCATGAATCCATTATGTATGCAAAAGATCCTAATTGCTTACATACTATTTCTATATGCGTGCACACCCATTCAACCGAATGCAGCATCCATATGATGGTACAACCATTATACATCCATTATACTAAATACATCCATATATATGCAATATGCAATATGAAGTGACTGAGCCGATCTAGTGCCTAAAGTGTGTGTATATATGCATCCACGAGCAACCACTAGCAAACACTTGCATCCATTTTGCATCCATCATACATAACATGTCTCAAACACATGTTTCAACCATAGGATTATCCTAACTAAAGGTCAAAGATACTAATGAGAGGACATACTAAAGATAAGATAAGATAAGCTAAGCGATAAAGGAGAAATTAAAAGACATACCCTCAAAAAGAAAAGGGTACAACGAACGCATCTTCTCTTCTGTCTCCCAAGTTGCGTTGCTCTCATCATTTCCCCATTGCACTTTAACCAGTCTGACCTCTCGATTCCTCAACTTTTTGATCTCCGACCCAAGAATGCATGTAGGAGCTCGTCTAATTGTTGCATCACGCTCTATTTCCACCTCTTTAAGCAAGCTCGGCTCTACCACCTCCGCGGTCTTGTGCAAACACTTCCTCAAATGTGATACATGGAATACGTCGTGTACTCCACTAAGTTTCTCAGGCAACTCCACCCTATATGCCATCTTCCCAATCCTGTTTTTTACAGGAAACGACCCTACAAACCTTGGTGCTAATTTCCCCACGGACCCAAAGCGAACAACATTCTGTAACGGAGATACTTTGATAAAAACCATGTCCCCAATGTCAAACTCAAGATCTGTCCTCCTCTTATCAGCATACGATTTCTGCCTATCTTGTGCTGCTTTCATCCTCCTTCGAATCAACTCAATCTTCTCCGAGGTTTCCCTAACCATATCGGGCCCAAGTAGGATTTTATCGGTAGATTCCCACCAACATGTAGGCGAACGGCAAGGCCTTCCATAAAGAGCTTCGAAAGGTGCCATGCCAATACTAGACTGAAAGCTATTATTATATGCGAATTCTACTAACGGAAGGTGCTCTTCCCATGTACCCCCAAAGTCTAGGATACAAAGCCTTAAAAGATCCTCTAGAATGCGATTCACCCTCTCGGTCTGGCCGTCTATCTGAGGATGATATGCGGTGCTCAAACATAGCTGAGTCCCTACCGCCTCTTGTAAACTCTTCCAAAATTCGCTAGTAAAGATGGGGTCACGGTCGCTTACTATACTAGAAGGAATACCGTGCAAACGAACTATCTCCTTAATGTATACAGAAGCCAACCACGGAGCAGTCCTCTTACTTTTCACGGGAATAAAATGGGCGCTTTTAGTAAGTCTATCTACTATAACCCAAATCCCCGTGTTACCCTTCCTTGATCTTGGTAATCCATCCACAAAATCCATTGAGATGCTTTCCCATTTCCATAGTGGAACTTCTAATGGGTGAAGCAACCCACCGGGTTTCTTTTGTTCTGCTTTAACTCGTTGGCACACCAAGCATCTAGCGACGTACTCGGCCACATCCTTTTTCATACCGGCCCAAAAGAAAACCCGCTTCATATCTTTGTACATCTTATCCCCGCCGGGATGAATGGTCATTTTTGAGCGATGAGCATCATCAAGAATGGCCTTCCTTAAGTCTTCGTCTTGTGGTACACAAAGTCTATTATCCCTTCGTAACCAACCCTTATCGTCTAGGGTATACCTACGAAGATGGCTTGACGACTCCCCCCCTTTGAGCTTTTCTACTATCTCAACCAACTGTGGGTCGTCTCGCTGTGCCTCACCAACCCGTCCTAGAAGTGTAGGTCTAACCTCCAAGGATGCT
Source organism: Allium sativum (assembly GCA_030737875.1). Classification (NCBI taxonomy): domain Eukaryota; kingdom Viridiplantae; phylum Streptophyta; class Magnoliopsida; order Asparagales; family Amaryllidaceae; genus Allium; species Allium sativum. The sequence continues at coordinate 17,928 of JASFAX010004642.1, read as the reverse complement.
AACAGACCGGGTACTAAGTCAACGGAGGGTCTAAAGTCAAACATAGAGATGAATTCTAAGCTTTGTCGTTCAACAAACAACGGACTCAAGGACAACCTTTTCCTACTTAAGGCGTCTGCCACCACGTTACCCTTGCCCGGGGTATATGCTATTTCAAAATCGTAGGAGGCTAAGAATTCCATCCACCGTTGCTGCCTTAAATTCAAATCCTTCTGAGAGAATAAGTATTTTAATGATTTGTGGTCAGTGAACAGTTCGAATTTCTCACCAAGAAGATAGTGACGCCAAGACTTAAGCGCGAAAACAATTGCGGCTAGCTCTAAGTCATGCGTGGGGTAATTCTTTTCATGAACCCTCAACTGCCTTCCACCATAGGCTATTACTCTTCCCTCTTGCATGAGGACCGCGCCAAGTCCCGTCCCACAAGCATCAGTATAGATGGTAAACGGTTTATTCCCGTCTGGCAGCACTAAGACTGGGGCTGAAGTTAAGGCTCTCTTTAAACGTTGGAACGCATCATCGCAATCTTTGTCCCACGTAAAAACCAGGTTCTTCTTCGTTAACCGTGTTAATGGAGCTGATATTTTTGCGAAGTCTTTGATAAACTTCCTATAATAGCCAGCCAACCCCAAGAAACTTCTTACTTCGGTTGCATTTTTAGGGACCTTCCAATCTTGGATGGCCACCACCTTTGCGGGATCCACTGCTATCCCTTCTTTGGAAACCACGTGCCCTAAGAACCGTACTTCCTTCCTCCAGAAGTGACACTTAGAAAATTTTGCCTTAAGGTTATGCGCTCGAAGGGTTTCCAACACTTCCCTAAGATGTAGGGAGTGCTCTTCTTTATTCTTAGAAAAGACTAAGATGTCATCCACAAAGACTACCACGAATTTGTTAAGGTATTCCCTAAACACCCTACTCATCAAATCAACAAAATATGCAGGGGCGTTTGTCAAACCAAAGGGCATCACTAGCCATTCATAGAATCCGTCAGGAGTCCTAAAAGCAGTCTTATCTATACTATCCTCAGCCACTCTCAGTTGATGAAAGCCAGTGGCTAAGTCCAACTGCGAAAACACTGAGGCGCCAACTAACTGATCAAAGAGATCGTCAATCCTCGGCAGTGGGTGTCGGTTCTTTTTAGTAAGCTTGTTTAGTTCTCTATAGTCCATACAAAGTCTAAGAGACCCATACGCCTTTGTGGCAAAAACTACTGGAGCACCCCACTCCGATATACTACGTCTTATGAACCCCTTCTCAAGCAACTCCTTTACTTGCTTATTGAGTTCCCTCCTTTCACGAGGAGCCATGTGGCGCACTGGCAAAGATACGGGTTTAGCATTATCCACAAGATAAATTCGAAAGTCTATCTCCCGCTTTGGAGGTAAGCCCTTCACCTCCTCAAACACATCCGGATATTCCCGGACCACTTCTACCGATCGCAGGTTCTCTACAGACGCGTCAAGCGATTCAAGATAACTTAGCATAACGGAATTTATGGGATTACAAAAGATGTTGAGAGCATTACCAAGGCGAGTCACAAGCCTAACTACTCTCCGTTCACAATCAAGAATGGCCCTATTTCTAGACAACCAATCCATTCCTAAAATTAGCCCATAGCCCGTGAAGCCCAATACATAAGCATCACATCTAAATTAAACGCTAAGTATAGAGATTTTCAAATCCAAACATATCATGGTCAAATGAGCCGACCCCCCAATTGGATTTGAAACGACCAAGGGATCCTCTACTAAACTGGTGTTCAAGTGCAGTGATTCAACTAATGATGCAGAGATAAACGAATGAGATGCGCCAGAATTGAATAAGGTACGGACAGGATGATCAAACAGAAAAACTAAGCTTTCAACAGAAATTGTTCTACCTCTTTCTTGCAGCGGTGGGGCCGCAATAGCCTGAACTTGCCCCCTTGCCTGCCCTGGTGCCATAAGAGCCTGCACCTGTCCTCCCGAGGTAGACCCTGCCCTCTGCCCCTTCTTTGGACAGTCCTTCACTAAATGTACCGCATCTCCACAATGAAAACAACCAGTCTTCTTTTTCTTTCTACAATCTTTGCTGAGATGGCCAGGCGTCCCACAATTGAAGCATTTCTTCTTCCCTTTGCCATTATTGTTTTTACCACCCTTCTTATTTTGCTGTTGGGGTTTCTTCTGATACCCTTTCTTTTCAACTGCCTTATCCTCATGCATAAGTGTCATTTCTACTAGCTTTTCAAAGGTGGCTCCCATAGGGATGTGGGTCATAGCCAACCCTTGCAACGGTTCATTCAAGCCTCTAACGAACCTCAAAGCTTTCTTCTCTGGCGTGTTCACCAACTCCAAGCCAAACCTTGCTAACTGATTAAATTTATTGACATATTCCTTTACCGATGAGCTCCCTTGCTTTAGTGCCAGGAATTTTTCCATATTTAAGTTCTCCTCTGCCCTTGAAAGAAACTTTGCCTCAAACCTTCGTCTGAAATCCGCCCATGAATCAACTGGACGTTCCCCGTTAGTGACCTCCCACCAAAACGAGGCCTCTCCCTTCATTAACCAAGCAGCTAAACGGACTTTCCTCCCATCTTCCACTTCAAAGATATCCAACAATTTCTCAGTCTCCTTAAGCCAATCTCTGGCCTCCACAAACGTCTCAGTCCCTTGAAAAGTTTTTCCTCCCATAGCCTTGAATTCCTTGCACGTCTTTGCAAAAGTGTCAACACGAGGAGGAGGAGGAATGGGTGCAACTAGGGGTGGAGGAGTATCCGCTGGGCCTGCAGTGGTGGCCCTAGCCTCCAAGTATCTCCTAAACCACCCTGGAATCGTCACACCTTCTGGGAGATTAAGATCTTCAGCCATGCTGAAACGAAAAAGGAAAGATTCAAAATGGAGAATTCGAAAGATAAAGATAAGGATGTGGCTATTTGGGATTATGTTTTTCATAAAAACTCTCTTTAAATAACATGTTTTTTTTTTGAAAGCACTTCTTCCAAAAATACTTTAGAAAAAAAAATATTTTTCTAAAAAAAATAAATTTATCTGTTCTGGTAACCTTATGCTCTGATACCACGTGTAACACCCCACGTCCATTAATGTCACTCACAAAGGGAATGCATTAACTTCCATGGAGGTTTTAAGTGAATATAGAACAGTAAAATTACAACAAGACAGATATAAAATAGTACTTGGAAATTCAAAAACTTTATTTCATTATAGCAGAAGTCAAAACATGTTTGATTACATCATAACACCATATTCAATGTCAAGTACAATATCTATCTTGATAAAACAAGTACATAATCCCATTACATGAATAGCCATTAAAAAGAAAGATAACAAGCTGGACTTTACTTCAGCAGTCCAAGCTTTCCAGAAGATAAGCGATCCAACTAGACTCCACTAGAACTTGGCCCAACCTGCGGACCTGAAGGGAGAAAAAGGATGGAAAAGAGGGGGTCAGACATAAAGTCTGGTGAATATGATAATTCTACAATACTATTACCAAAATAACTGGACTAAGGCATAAGCTGGAAAACAAGAAAATGTCTATGAAGAGCAGATTAAGGACATAGACAATCGCTAAAGGCAACGTTATAGGCGCTCCTAAATACTAAAGGATAAACACTATACTGCACCACACCAGTCACCCTAAAGATTCATCCCACTTAGCTTCACTTAGAAACTTTCCCAATGGCTTTACGTACCCCTAGCTGACTACATAGGTGCCGCCTGCCCCTATCTCCACTAGGTGTACCCTACTTCCCATTATTCGATCGGCTCCCTAACTCGTAGATACCCGTGCTGGCCCCACAGTGGGGTGTATCACTCCCCTAAAGTGGCAACCTGATACAACGGACATGCACGGCTTATACCTACACGATGCAACAACGTCTTACCTACCAGCCCGGGTCCACACACGCATATGAAACCCGTTGGACTTGCGTTGCCACCGCTCCCTGTTTTGGCCTCTTATAGTCAAACCCAGTATGCGTGTCCCGTCCTCGACTTGGGTCGAGCCCATAAAGATACGTTTTGGGATACTGGTTGAAATGGGCCCCCACTATTTACCACAAGCATTCCACCTAAGCTTGTCCCCATTAGTCCATCCCACTTAACCCACTTAGTCATGTTCATTTACATGTGTGTTTGGTTAAGTCTAATCGTATTTCAAATGCCTCTAAAGGCAACCACCAGATTCCTCATGCCACCCAAGGCACCTACTTAACCCCCATGTCCCACCTTACATGATTATCTGGTTAAGTATTTCTTAGTTCATTAAGGCCATAACCTCATAAAGACCTCTCACATTAGACTGGCATTTATGGCAGCTGGATTTGCCGGGCGGGTCCGGGCAGTCTTACACCATAAAAGAGTCTAACCTCGTGTCTTTACAATTGTTATGCTTTAGTTTGGGCCTAGGACCTCTCACATTGGGCCGACATTTGTGACTACTGGATTTGCCGGGCGGGTCCGGGCAGGTTTACATCACAAACGGGTCCAACCTCGTGTCCTAAGCATTGATTATTAATAATAATCCACTTTCCCCCAATTTTAATAATTCCCTACTTGAATTATTAATTACTTCCAATTTTTAACAATGTCCATAATTGACTCAATTATGGACATCCATTCATGGTATGCAAAATCTTACAAAATTGCACCCAATTTATTAATTCCTAATATTACCCCTACCCCACGTTTGAACGTTTATTCGCAAGATATATGTTAGACTCGAATAGCCTAACTCATAGCATAAAAGAGATTATCTTAATAACAACATGTATATGTGACCAAATGAATCATAATAAGGGGTGGAACTTGCATATGTCCAACTTGCATAAATTATACATGTCATGGACCTAAAGGTGTCAACTTGTTCAAAATTCACCTAATATAATCTCAATCAATTTTCATAAACTTACATATGAACATGTGTGAATCAACATCATCTAATTTTTTAACAACATGGTTTTATACGGGTACACCTAACTCAATAGGCAAATTCCCATAATCAAGTTTTATTTAATTATAGTTTCAAGTTTATGGGTACACCTAACCTAATAGGCAAATTCCCATAAACAAGATCCATTTAAATTAAGAAAAAAAAACATAGCTTTAAGCATGATCCAACAACATGATTTTTCAACATAATATAGCATGATTTATAACATGGCATAGTATGATAGTATAACATAGCTTGACATGATTCTCAACATAGCACGACATAGCATAAGAGAATTTACAACATAACATGACATAGCATATATAATTTACATCATACGACAACATAATAACATAATAAGAGATCCACAATATATAGAATTTACAATTACAAATCACATCACTTTCTTGTGATCCATTCATAACTGAGTCAAATTAGTTTGTAATAGTCTTGTGAGAATCATCATACTCACCAACAAAAGAAAAGAATTAGAGAAAGAGAGATCTTTTGATTTGATTTGTGTAGATTTAGTTGTAGATGATTAGGCTTCCTCTTCTTAGTTTGTGACGGCTATGCTGAACTCCATGGCAGCAGCATGACTGTAGCTTCTCTAATTTTACAAGTGATTTAGGTCTAGGGTCTACCCACTTATTTATAGATTTTAGAATTCATTTAGGCCATTAGATTTAACCTAGAAATAACCGCAGCCGTTCAGACAAGATGGGGTTTATCTTGTTGACTCAGCAATGAGTCAGAAGTGACTCAGCAAACACTCAGCATATTAATAAACTTCTATTCATGTCATAAATATATATATATATTTTCTACAATGTACATATTAGATACATCCCCCTTTACTTATTATTGTTTTTATATACATATTAGATACATCCCCTCTCTCACACACTTATTAATATTTTTATATTCATATTAGATACATCCCCTCTCTTACACACTTATTAATATTTTTATATTCATATTAGATACATCCCCTCTCTTACACACTTATTAATATTTTTATATTCATATTAGATACATCCCCTCTCTTACACACTTATTAATATTTTAGCAATTTTAGTGTTAATAGAAAATTCGGGGTGTTACAGAGGCTATGTAGTAGGTAGCAAGAATTATATTGGAAAAAAGTGGTAAGTTCCCGTTGAATGCATAAGCACTGAAAAGCCTAGGGTGTTGCTTGGAAATGACTGTTAGTACATAGCCATGACTAGTGGTAACTACTAGATAGTAAAGGGCAAGTAAGTGTTTAGATCCTGTTGCTAATTTTCCTATTGAGATAAAACCCATTATTACATTTTTGTTGGGATCGTCCTATTATTTTGTTCCTGTTGGGTAGTTAGGGTAACACCTAAACCTGTCACTGATCGCATGGTTTGAACTTTTCTGTCTAAGGGGGATATAGTCCTGAGATTCTTGGCCCTTAGTAGTAGCCGTGTAGAGTGTTTGTTTTCCTGTTTTAGTTGAGGACTAGAAGGCATATTTTAGAACTAAACTTAGATCAGGGGATTAAGTTAAATAAGCTAAGAAAGAAAAATGGCATAACTAAAAAGGGAACAACAAATTCAGTAAAGCAACAAACATGAAAGTTAAAGAGAATAGAAAATTCTGAGAAAAGATGAACAAGAATAAATTTTTCCAAGATAAAGTTGAAAAAGAAAATCTGTAATAAAGAAAGTTTTCTTATGTGGGTTGCGCTTGGATAGGAAAATAGGGAACCTTTATAAATAGTTGTATAAAATCCAAGTGCAGATAGAAAGCATAAAAGAAACACGGGGGATGTGAAGTTTTCTATTTTCCACCTTTTTGTAACATAAGAAATCAAATTTAGAAAATTAGGCGGTGTTCGGTTTACCCTTTTTAGTATTTAATTTTCGCCCATAGTAAAATATAATGATACATGTACAACGTTAAAAATGATCTTTTTAGAAAACAAAGTTGACACACAAAATAGAAAACAACTTTTATTTGTTTTCCTTATTTTGAGAACTAACATAAGAAACGAGATAATATCATTCCGTCGTCTCTCACTCCTTTATGTGGTCCCCTCCATCAGCCTTTCACTTCCTCCATGTTCCCTCAACTTTTCTTATGTTTTGTTATCGTTGAAAACCAATAACTAAAAATATATTTTAAACAAAACACTACCTTAGGTTTTTCTGAAATTCGAAAAATAAAGTTGCTTGGTAGGATTTTGGATGCAACAATTAGATGAACTATGCTCTTTCTTTGCAAGAGTGTGGGAAAATTTGGATGAAAATATACTTTGATTTTCGAAATATTGCATTAATGTAGAATTGCCAGTATATTTAGGATGTGTGCTTCATGTTTTTAAACGATTTTTGTTTTTAAAAAATTTGCATACATATAGAAGGTAGCGCTTAGGCATACATGTATTACTGTGTTGTATTACACTTTGCACGAGTGCACAGATGTTTGAAAAAATTGGATGCACGAATGATAGATGTATATTATGTGAGGGATTATTTAATTTTAGCCTTTTTAAATTTCGGGGATGAGATTTCCTAAGGGTGGGAGAATGTAATACCCCACATTTTTAATTAAATATTAAAATGAAATTTGAAAGAGCTTCCAGAATTTGGTCGCGAGATTAGTGTCATTGCGTTCATGGCGATTTTTTGGTCAATTTAGACCTATGGATTACAGAAAATGGATTTAAGATGAAAGAGATACCTTTAAATGAAATATTACTACAAACATGAAAATGAGGTATGAGAAAAGAACAATGACCACCATTTCTTTTAGGCTTTTTAACAAAAGCCTATGTAGTCTAGTAGGTAAGAGCATGTGACTTCCAAGAGAGTGGTGCAAGTTACTTCCCCGCTGGCGCCATATTTTTATTTTAGAGAAACAGCTAAAATAATACATGTTCAAAGGGAAAATATGTATAAACGCACATATAAGGAAAATTATACATATAAGGAAGTACAAAAATATATGTATACATGCATATGTAAATATATGCATATATATATATATATATATATGAATATATATATATATATAAAAGAGAAATTCAAAATAACCTACAATCAATGAAAATTGGTAAGAATTAAATAACAACATAACGCTGTTTGAATCTTGAAAATGAAATAAAAGTGCATATATATACGTGTAAAATGGGCATTAGAAGTTTTGTATACATATAAGGGTTTATATGTAAATATAATGTTTGATTAATTAAAGGAAGTAAAACAAGAAAGTGCCCAAAACAACTCGCTGGGCCCAAATGGGTCAACCCACACCTGCCTGGGCCGACCTATGGGTCGACCCACCCCTGATCTGGGCAGGATCTTTCGGTGAATCTGGACTGTTTTTCAAACCACATTCGTTGCTGACTCAGCGCTGCGTGTACAAGATCATAAACACTTTCTTGAAACACCTATAAATACACTAGTAGAGCCTAGCCTAAATCTCATATTTCTGAGAGGCGATCTAAGCTCTTCCATTCTTCTTCCTCCTCAAATCTCTTTAGAAAATAGAATAATTAGTCTAAGAAAATTATGATTCCAGATCTCGAGGAGAAGAATGTATATCTACAAATGGGTGCTCAGAATTTGGATCGAAGTGCGGTAAATTCTTGGATCTGGTCAATTAAGATTTCTATTCTTTTTCTCCTTTTCTTTTAATATGAGAATTGTAAATCTATGTTAATTTAGATTCTAGATCCAGTTAGGAGAGCCATGGAATGCTAGGTCTGGACCAGATTCATGAATTGGAAAGCTATTAGGTGAGTGGATTTAAGTTATACCTTTTGATAATGGTAAATCTATTGTTTCACATTCCCCGTAAATATGTTTAATAAATCTACTGAAATGGTTAATCTGCTGAAATGTTTAACCAGCTGTAATCTGCTGAAATGTTTAATCTGCTGAAATGATTAACCTGCTGAAATCTTTTGAAATTAGTATTGTTGTAATTAAAACTGACTTGTATAAGTGATGTAACTTCTGCATTACTGTAATCTTGAAATCTGAACTGAGAATATTTCTATGTATAAAGCCTATTTCCATTAATCACCTGTCTGAATTGGGAATTTTTTTAATGCTGTAATTATGGAATTTACAATGAGCATGAATATTTGTTTAAGAATATTATTATGTGAAAAGATTGTAAATAGAATTACAGAAAAAATTGGAAGAATGAATTTGCCTAAATTTCACAGAAAATTTACAGTAAATAGGAAATTGTAATTGCATTCAGACACGAGGTTAAATTCAACTTATGGTTGAAGCCTGCCCGAAACCGCCCGGCAAATCCGGCATCCTCAAGTGGTTAATTTAATATGAGAGGTTTGGTGCATAAACCTGATTATAAATAACGGTACTAAGACACGAGGTTAAGTTCAACTTGTGGTAGAAGTCTGCATGGAACTACCCAACAAATACAGCATCCACAAGTGGTCAACTTAATGTGAGGGGTCCAGTGCATTAACATATTTGTATATAACTGGAAAGAATTAAATGACATTAATTGTAATTAATGGAAATGAATGAATTCTACAACATTAAAAGAATTGGAATGAACGGAGAATGATAATAACCTATTATGATTAAACCTGAAGGGGAAAAGGAAAGATAACAGGTGGGCTTGTCTTAGGGACAAGTGGAAATTATATCTTAGGTTTTAATAAATGATAGAGAAGAAGAGATAACTTATATAATGAGATATGTATTTAATTATAAATTAAGTAATCTGTAAATCTGAAAACCTGAAACCTGTTGTTTGTAATAAGTAGAAAAAAGAAGGGAAAACTTATGAAATGCAATAAATTGTACTTAATTATAAATTGAGTAATCTGAAAACCTGAGATTTTGAATCCTGCTGATAAGAAGAACGAGTTATCTGAAAACCCGAGAATCTAAAATTTGCTGATAAGAACAACATGTTAAAGGCTTATTAATGAACTTAAATGGGGTAAGTTATATTACTAAAATTAATAAGCAAGAAGAACTTGGTAATCTGAATAAGAAGTTAATATGATTTGAAATAACCAAGTTAACTAGAAACCTAATGAGGTAGAGCAAGCGCATAATTAAACGTTTGGACATAGGGCCTAATAACACGTTAACCTAGGGCACTTTGACAAGTCCGTACATATGAAAGTAAAGAACCCAATGGGGTAGATCACTGTGGTGTCATGAGACATGACGGGAGCGCACGTCCATGTGATTATTCTTTATGTTGTTCTGCTGGCTCCGAAGGGCTTGAAGGGGAAGCATGCGTCTTCCTGGGACATGGAGGGTACTCCTGGTGGTCCTCTGTGCGATGGAAGCGCTTAGGCTCTACTAGCAGAGGTTGGGTCTGCGCTTTACTACCCGGTGAGTATACCTTGATTGCCACGATAGTGGGCAGTTAGAAGGCTATAGGGTGACATAGGCGATTCGACGAATGGTACCTTATGACTAGGCGATTTACGACCATCTCACCTGTTGATAGTAATTGTCGGGTACTGATCATCGACAGTCAGCGTGATGCGAAAAGACGGGGTGCTAAACCAATAGACCATCGACCTTTTACTATCAAGTCTTTAGGTGAGGGACATGCAAATTAGGATATATTGTTTGTTGTTTTTCTAGGCCACGTCACTAGCTCTCAATTCTGTTTGTCTTTCACTAGTTGAGGGAGGAGTCGAGTGGGACCATAGGCACCGTGAAAATGTAGATCATAACATCTATGTATACAAATATCTGAAAAGGCTCCTGACCGAGTTCCATGTATCTGATATGGCCCTGTTACGGAACTCGGTGCACAATTGATAATACATGCAGATACATGCATACCGTTTCCGGATGGTGTATCATCAAGGTTGAGGCATTGAGTACGATTAACGACACGTATGTGAGAAAGTGTAGATCCATGCATATCTGCTCCGGGTGGTGTATCGTAGACTCTAGGGTATTACTCTGTGACGGAATCTGATTCAATCAAATGGTTTGAAGGTGGCAGTCCATACACTTACGTAGCATGGCGACGGCGGTTCTATACGGTATGTAGCATTGTTATACAGAGATACGTACGTCGTTCCAACGTAGGATGAGGGATCGCGTATATTTCTGTGGCGTTACGGCAGAGACCGTGCGAGTGGGCTACCATGGGGTACCCCTTAATATTGGGGATAGCTACATATATATTGTATTAGGTTAATCTACTGGAGAGTAGATGGGTACGACATGTGAGTAAGCCTTAGGTGTTGTTAATCCAAGTAACCTAATAAATAAGAGAATGTAACTGAACGGTATATGTGGGGTTATCCAAATGTGTAGTTTAAGTCCAGTCACCAGAATTTGTGTTCTGACCCCCTCCTCATAACATACTCGCAGGTTAGATTTGTGGCAGAGATATGATAGCTTTGGATACTGGTTAGGCAGTATTATTATCTGGGTAAGGCTATATTTGATTATATTTTATTTTATTCCATTCTGCTGTGAGATGTTTTCTGAGCTCTGATATGTTTATTATCTCTGTCTTTTCTGCAAGATAGCAGACAAACCAACATGGGTTTTGATAGATAAGAATTTAAAAAAAAAATCGGTCTATCGAAATTCAGGTTATTACAGCCAGAGTCTTGGGTGCTGATTGTTTTGGTTGTATTATCTTGTGTAGATTGTACAACATCGAGGAAGATATCTCTTGGGTGCTTATCTAATGTTGGTTTCGGCCTTCGGGGTTTGTGCTTGGGAAATATTGAGCTCGATTAGGATGGTCTACGCTTGATAATTGGTTGCTATAAATGACTGTTTTTTCTTCTTCTGATTATTGAGAAGGCTATCACTGTCTGATGTAGAGGAGACGGATTTGGGTTTCTTCTCTATTGATAAGTTGGTAGATTAGGTGATTGATCTGCCGACTTTTCATATACTTTATTGATTATGCTAGATAGTTGTTTTATCGCTCATTAAGACTATTGTCTGTCTCAAGGTTTTATGTTCCCTCTTATTACCTTGGGATGTTCATCCATGATGTTGTGGATGGGTAGACTAGGTAGCAGGTAACAGGTAGTGGATCTTGATGAGGACGATGCTGCTGAGCGACGACGGGCTGGATGCTTACGTATTAGTTTCCTACTATACATACTTGTTGTTTCCACTTTTTTGTTTGATGTATGTTACTCCGAGTGAACTTGTAGTGTGGCTTTTTGTACAGATTTTGATGATGTAATCTATGTATACTTTCATGATGATATGAAAGTTTTAGATTATGTTCAATGGTGGTTCACTATTACCGCCTACTGTATATGTTCTATTATATTTTATCCTTGCGCTGTGAGTTATACAACAGGTTCCGCTTGTGTTATTCTACCTTGATGATCGTCCATAGCTGTTTGACACGTCTTTCAACGCATTATTCCTCTTATTTAATACAGGGATTATGGGCGATCATTACATTTTTTATCAGAGCTATGGTTAATCGATTTTAGCCAGAGTTCTTGGACGTAATGACTTATGAGAGACATATTTGTAGATTTCTGATGGATGTATACTATATATTAGTGTACAGTATAGTAGCACTTGAAATCCATTGCATTTTTTCTTGTGTGTGGACTAATCATTCTATTTTTCAGATATAGAATGAGTCGTCGATCTTCGAGACATACTTCTAGGAGAAGACTATTCTTGGAGAGGGGGATGGTGGTATACATGATTACCCAGCTATGTTCGAGGCTATGATGGCAACGATCATGAAGAGGGTACCCGCTCGAGGAGAATCCGCGATAGATGTTAGTGTTCAAGCGTATGTACCGAGGGTGGTTGATTTCATTAAGTTATGTAAGGATTTCACTGCTCTTGGTGGGAAATTGTTCAAACTGACAGAACTGACAGTGGAGATTCAAGGGTGGCTTGATACTTTTGTTCGAATATTTGGCGACTTGGGTATTGAGGATGCAACTAAGAGGTAGGTTGCATCAAGGCAGCTACATGTCAAAGCTATGGATTGGTGGAACTTTGTCACTCTAAAAACTCTAGAAGATGAGATCACATGGGATTAGTTCTGAATCAAGTTTGAAACGAAGTTCATATCTACCACCCAAAAGTCAGCTCTATTTAAGAAGTTTGTTGAGCTAAAGAAGAATGGTCGACTAGTGTTGGATAACGTTTCTGAGTTCGAAGCCTTATCCAAGTATGCTCGCTCATATATTGAGAACCCTTATCAGTAGAACGAGAAGTTTGTCATGGGCTTGGATACATATCTTGGGAAGCCGTTGGTTGATTATTTACAGGAGCTTTATGAGGATCGTGGTGAAATCTTTGAGGCATGAGAGTTTGTTTCCCAAAGATGACGTTGTTGTTGCAGTAAAAAAGGAACCAAAGCCACAACAGGGTGGTAATGACAAAAAGAGGAAGCAACAAAAACAGAAAGGAAAGGATGGCCAGAAGAAACCAAAAGCGAGGTGATTTACTACAACTGTCTGCATGAAGGTCATTTTTTCAAGGATTGTAAGAATCCGAAAGTCGAGAGGAAATGCTATAACTATGGAAAGCCTGAGCATAACAAGAAGGATTGTCCAGAACTGCCAAAGGGTAAGAAAAAGTGAAGGCATATGCTTTAGAAGTCGTGCCATCTTCTTCGAGAGCTCCTACAGTGGAGGAGAAAGGGAATAGTGTTGTTGTTCAAGGTACGCTATCTATCGGGGGTGTTTCAGTTCGAGTGTTGTTTGACACTAGAGCGTCGCATTCTTTCATTTGCAATGAGCTTATATGCAGCTTGGGTTTAGAACCCGAGATTTTTGGTAGACCATTTGTTGTGACTAATCCAGTTGGGGGATCGTCTAGTTTGTGTATGCTTTGTGGTGGTCTTGTGTTATCAATTCATGGTTGCTCTTTGTGTGTGATTGCTTTGTTCTGAACTTCCATAGGTTTGGGGATCATTTTGGATATAGATTGGCTCAAGAGGTATGCGGCTAAAGTGGATTGAGAAAAGCTCGAGGTGACAATCAGGAATGTGGAAGAGCGAAGGGTTGTGATTCATGTAAGCCCGAAGATGGTGTCTGTTGACGGCAAAAAATGTCGTAAACACCAAAGATTCCTAATTACTAGGAATTATAAATATGGTCTCATAGACAAGAACATATTATAGAACATAAATAGTAAATAAAACAAGAGATTTATAGTGGTTCAGCCTCAGTGAGGGCCTACGTCCACTTTGAAGAGTCGGTTGGAATATTATTAATCACTTGGAAGAATTACAAGGTTGAGACTATCTCATGACATCTTATTACATTCACTTTTCATGATATATGATCTCATAATTATCATATATTGAATAATAAGGAAAAAGACAATTTTGTCTTTCTTCTTCCTCTAAGAGGAGATGCCATTAACGAAGCTTTATGGAGGTCTCTAAGCTCAAGAATTCTCCCCTTGAAGTGTGAGGCCATGGGGTATTTATAGGAAGTGGTTAGGTAGGAGTAGGTAGAAATGGGGACCATCTTCCAGAAATTCGAGCCTCCTACAATTGGCCTTCGGAAATTTGCACCTGAGTGAGGTGCGAAATTTTGCACCTGCCAGGTACGAAATTTCACACACGGCTGGGTGCGAAGAGGATTTTGATGAGAGGATTTGTTAAGGCTAGTTGACTCCGTCGGAGCGGCGTTGTGGCGGCGAAGGTGCGAGGTTCTTGCCGGCGGGATCTTTCTTCGGTCCTTGCCTCTGCACTTCCTGAGTTTTGCCCTTGGCCCTGGCTTCACGCGATGGGTTGAGTAGAGCGTGTCTTGAGTACTTTTGGTGACCAGACCAAAAGGTCGATTAACATTTTCCCCCCAAAGTATGTCTTGTTTTGACATCATGTTCTTTGGAATGAAAGTTGAGATGATAGTTGGGTTGCGGATTTATCCTACAAGTTATAGGAAATACATGTTAGTTAGCGGGCACGCTCGTTGGGGAATCGTGAGCGAGCCGCTGTTGGTTTGGTGTCGCACTCACATTGCTTAGTAACCGCATAGTGTCATCGTCGTGCGTTTTAGGCGACTTGACACTTACGGGGATGTGCGTACGCGGGCAATTTGATGATTGAGCGTTTGGTGAGTATGCAAGTGGTCGTTGGGTCGTGATTGACTTGGTAGCCAGTGCTTCAAAGATAAGTGGATGTAGCCGTATTTAGGTGTATGATCCCGAATTCCGAACTTGGAACATTCGTTTGGGGCATACCGATCCCCTGATTGTAGTTACTTCCTTTCTCCTCTTCTCCGGATAGAAAATCATTGTAGGGCTTGGAGGATGCCAAAATACTTCTTTTGTACTTTGGTTGTTCGAGGTATTGTTAGGTTTTTGGGAGAAGGGAAGAGAGATGTGGAAAGTAAGAGGGCTTTCGGATCTGGTGCCCAAGAACGTGGAGCGGCGGATCTTGGGAAACAGGACTAGGAATTTGGATAAAGGTTGCAAAGCATGTGTGAATACGGGATTGGGCTTTGTGTCCCAAATGCTTATTAAATCTTTCACGCTCTTTAGGAGTTCGAATCTTGGTTAAGGAGATGACAACTAAGCTAACGCGCGGGAGCATGAGACATAACTTCGCACTCCCACGACTTTTTCGAACCCTATCTTCGATCTTGAGTTAGTAAACTTGAACCTTTGCATGGCGCCATATGAGCGGACAGTGAGTAGTGATTTTTGGTCTCGCGACGTGGTCCTCAAGGAATGGACCTGCTTGGATTGTTAGCTTGAATGCTTGTGTAAGATATCGACACATAGTTAAGCGATTAGTCTTGGGATCCGATCATTAACCTAACCATGATGCGGTCGCATCTTAACTTAGGCGTTGCACTGGCGGTTGGTGATGGCCGTGGCGTTAGTTGTTGAGGCTAAAGGCTGCCACCATGTTCCGGAGCGTTAACTTTTTGTGGAGTCCGGGTAATGATGGGAGCCGAAAAGCCTCCAGGGCTTGAACTCTGGCTCCGGATGTCCTTCGTTGCAAGGTGAAGGTGCTCTAAATATGGTGGTTCCCTAGGATGGTGTGAAGATGATGCCAGTGCAGAGACTTTAGGTGATTTGATCGGGTCATGAGATTACCAGGCTGGTGTGACAATATGTAGAGGGTTGCCCCAGGCCCGGGTACTTGCTAGATTCTTCTCAATGTCAGATACAAGCTAGCAGGCTCAGATCGTTGCTCAATGTTTCATGCTTGATCGGTAATTGAAGTTGAACTTAACACAATTGGTTGGCGAATGATTCTGAAAATGAACTTATTCGGATTGATTGCTCGGAAACGTGCGCAAGTTGCGGGCATATGTTCGAGTCGTTAGTCTCCAACCTAATTATGTCGGGGTCGTTATTCGATTCGGAAATGGTGCTGACGTTTACCGGTAACTACTGCCATAGTTATCCAAACTAGGTGTTGTCACCGCGTTTCAATGCGTTTGTAGGTATGCATCGAGGGGTATGAGTTAGCTTCATGTTGCGTTTAAATTTGAGTCTGCTGGCAGGGCGTTGAGACCTTGCGAACCCAATGAATCGGTCATGGGAACCCGAGAACTTGCACTGAAATATGGATTCTTTAATTTGCGTATTGAGAATTTATCTAAGTACTCCAGTTCCTCGGGGAACTGCGATCGTATTACTTCCTCTGCCCTTCGGTTCGGGCCTTTATGCCTGGTCTGCCCAGTACTACCGGGAGGTTAGAAGTTTCCGAGACCTAAGGTTTTGGGTTTGGGTCCTTCTCGTGGTGAGGTGTACGTTCCTCCTTAGAATGGTTGCCCCCACGGCTATGGCGATGGAAATGCCAGCGCGGAAGCTGGTGGAGAACCTCCTTGTAACAACCCGTATTTTTGAATAACATGTTATAACATAAATCAAGGCAGAATTAAACTGTAAATTCTGAATCAAGGGAAATGGGCTGTGCCATTGCGTTCGTCTCGGAAAAATACGCGAAATAGAGTCCGAGTTTTCGAAAATCGGAGCCTGTATGACCGAGATATGGCCTCGCGAAGTTTCACGAAAAATTCAAAATCAAAACAGATTCAAATTTCAGAAAATTCGGGGTAGGCGGGAAAAATCCCGCCCAGACCAGGTCGACCTGGGTGGGACCAGGTCGACTGGGGAGTCGACCCCAGGGTCGACCTGGGGGTCGACCTGCCTGGTCGGACCCAGGCAACCTGGTGCACCATTTTGGCTGTTTTGACCTGTTTTGTTGGCTAGTGACGGGATTTGATGACTCTGATTGAATCTAGGGTTAATCCTATGGCTAAAACTATCCTAATCTTCTATAAAAAGACCCCTAAACCTAGCCTAAATCACCATTATTCAATCCTACAGCTAAACTATGTCAAATTTGTTCCTCTCATGGCCTTCACTCTCATGCTAAAATTCCTAAGTCTATTTCTATGAGAGATTGTGAGTTCATACAAGTGTTTTCAAGCTTGTATGAGTGTTCTTAGTTTGCATTCAAGTCAAGTTGCAACATTTCTATTTCAAAGCAAGGGTTTTTATTGATTTGGCTTAAGGGTTTTTCATTGGAGCTTTCATATTTGGGTTTTTGGTGCTTGCATAAGGGCTTCGTCTCAATCTTTGTAATAAATATTCATTTGTGTCTTCATAGCATTGTAAGCCCTTTTCTACTTTCTTTTTATTGAACTCTAAAGTTAAATGAATGATGCAAGTTTGGGTTGATCATCATGATATGCAAGTTTGGTTGATCATTATGTTATGCAAGTTGGTTTAATCATGATGTATGACACATGTTGCTATGTTATGCAAGTTTGGGTTGATCATTATACACATGTTATCATGTTATGCAAGTTAAACTTGAGGTGGTGAGCATAAAGCTCCAAGCTTTATATTAAAGGTTGCATTTTGGCAACATGAAAGTTATCATATCCCTTATGATAACTTGCATGTGAGGCTAAATGCGAACTTCTAGCAACTTCTACATGTCATTTATCAACATGTATCACTCATATGCTAAGTTTGGTTTTATGCATGCTTTTGAAGCCTAATGATGCAATATGCAAGTATATGAACA
>JASFAX010004641.1:0-38815 GCA_030737875.1 Allium sativum | reverse complement strand
GTATTCACTACATATATAAAAATCACAATTTTATATTGCCTAGTATATAAAAATTCTATTTTTACTTCACTAAAAATCGTATTTTTATTTCGATACATATATAAAGATCACATTTTTATATTCTCTATTATATGAAAATCAAATTTTTATTATCTCTCCTATATAAAAATCATATTTTTATTGTCTCTCCTATATAAAAATCATATTTTTATTATCTCTCCTATATAAAAATCATATTTTTATTCTTTCTATAATATAAAAATCATATTTTTATTTTACTATGATATAAAAATAATATTTTTATTCTACTATGATATAAAAATCATATTTTTATTTTACAAATTATATATACATAAATCATGTCTTCCGAGAAATAAAAAATCTCATCTATATGCCTATAAAAATCTCGCTTTTCATATTATTAAAATTCATATCTTCATATTTTTATATAGTTAAAAATCCTTTCTTTATATGATTAATCATATAAATAAAGATCAAATCTTTTCTTTTTTCTTTGAAAAATCATTTCTTTTCTCTCCAAAGTCATATTTAAAAACAAATCATCTTCTCTTAATGCTATTATAAATAAGTAAATCAGATTTTATTTAATTATAAAATTAACTAAATATATAAATGAAAAACTCATCATTTCAACGAAAAGGAGCCCACTGCCGGAGAAGGAAGGGGGAGGGGGAGGAGTTCACGTCGGCGTTGGGTGGTGGGAGTCGCTCTGGCGCGGGTGCAGTGGGGGACGGCTGCGGCGCACATGCAGAGGGGGGAGGCGGCGGAAGAGGGGGTCGTCTGTAATGGCGCGTTTTGTTAGCTGTCGAATAATTAATTTATTTAATTATTTATATATCGATTTGGCGATATCGATAACTTAAAGTAAAACGTTCGAACTTATAATTTATAATTATAATTATAAACGAGCTCGAAATGACGCTGCAGTTCGTAAATTGGCGATTCGAACTTCAACTGAATGTACAAGATTCATTTTAAACTGGATTTCTGTGAAACAAGAAAGGTGTGGAGCTGGTGGAGTATATCTTTCTAGTAGAAGAGAAAAATCGGGATTTCATCGTGTAAATTTTGATATATGCCCAAATCAAATTCTGAAATAGTCGCTATAGAATCGTTTATCGACCGTATCGGTTTATTCGATATAACTAGAGATCAGATTTGAATTTAGACAAGGTTCTTTTGGGACATAACGATAATTTAATTTTTAGAATTTTACTGTAATTTTTAATTAATTAAATAAGCAACTTTTTATTTGAAGAATTCTGCACCCAGTAAGCAACATTTTGGGGTTTCACAATATGAGTCAACCTACCGATATTATTATATTTTTGGGATCGTGGGACATTGCTCGTCTCACTGGTATTTTTATTTCTGTCATTGGTCGTCCAGATGACAACAGAACTTCATGTAGAAGGGTCACCAAATTGTAAAACAAATATCTACATTTCTATGATCAAATAAAGGGCCACACCGTTTGCTTTCGTCCATAGGAAAACAGCCAACCTGGAAGAAGATAATCGATATAAACTAAAATAACATGGTATAAATAGACCCTTAACATTTCGTTTAACCCAAATTTCACTCTCCTTAGGTCACAGAAAAATCCGCCGCTCTCGTTTATCATTTCTCAGTAAAACGTCCATCTTCATCAGTCCCATGCCATCGGAAGTGGCATAGTATCGTCGAACTTGTAACCAGGGATGGTGGAGAGTAGCACGGAGGTTCTGGTGGGTTTGGGAGATCTGCCGTTGAGGAGGCATCGTCGGACCAGAAGGGAAACAAACGAAGAGGGGGTCGGATGCGGTTGTACAGGGAGTGTAAAGATGGAGCAGTGGGATTCATTGTTTAGGGAGGGAGACAGACGTGTTTAGTGGAAGTCCGGATGGATACGGCAGTTGTACCATTCACGCGGAGATGGCTGGAGTCATGGTGAAGGGTCTGATTGCGAGTGCAGGTTTGAGGGGTAGTATAGAAAGAGAAGGCGACGAGAGGAATGATGGCGATTTCATATTTTGGAATGGTGGAGTGTACGTAAGTGATGACCTGGTTTTTACGATCTATAGAAGGTTGGAAGAAGGAGTTTACTGGATTGGGCATTTCGCAAATAGGAGGAGCGGTTAACAGTAAAATAGGGATTTAAAGAAATGGTTAGGACTTTAATTACTGATTAGTGGTGTTCATGAAGTTGAAGTAGGGGATTGGGTTAGTTGTTTTTCCGTGAGTAGAAGTGCAGCTGTCAGGAAGAGCAGCTTGCCGTTGTTATTTAGGAAGAAGGACGTCGGGTCAAAAAGGGAGCAAATAGGTCGGGTTTCTAAAATGGTTAAGGCCCAGTTTTAAGTAAAAACCAAGTTATTTTATTTTAAATGAATATCCAAACTTGTATAAGTCATAACGTGATCATACGGTATCGAAACTCAGCGAAACAAGATCCAACAGGATCGTATGGACGGACACTACCCAATGGAACTGGCGGGAAGTGGATTGGAGCTCGTTACAATTTATGGCGAAATAAATTGTTTGATTCAAATCAAACAAACAGTTTATCGTTATTTAACGATGAACTGCCAATGTGAGTAAAACTCACTAACTCTCCTCAGTTTATATTTTTATATAAACTGTGTTAAATGATTTGATTGCTGTGTATTGATAGTTTGGACTGTTAAATAGATTTGATTGAAACATAGATATAGTTATATATATAAACGACAATCAAATATCGATTCAGTTCATCAGTATATTTCATGTTGGAATGAAATTGATGTATATTTTATTGTGTAACATCTGTGGATGCAGGGAAACAGGTTGGAGGAATCCGACTGGATTCCTCAACATTTATTTTACTGTTTTTCGTATATTGTGATATATGATGTGTTATGAAATCTGTTATTGATTTCATATGTTTGAATGATACCGATCATTGTTATACGACATGTTAAACACCGTAGGTGATACTAAAATGTAAAAAGGGAATTTTCAATGTTTATATTGAAAATAAATCTTATTTATAAAACCGATAGGATTTTATAAAATGAAAAAAACATTTATTTATTTGGGAAATAAATAAAGGAACATTTATTTAGATTATAAATAAATGGAATAAAGGAATATTTATTTAGGGAATAAATAAAGGAACACTTGTTCGGAAAATAAATAGAATTATACAAGGATAGATTTAAACACGTGCTTCGCCCACGGTATAACACGATATGGATTTAAATGAGATATTAAATAGGAAATCTGTTTTAACAGATAAATTGAAGTAGATTAATTTATAAATAATGTTTTATAAATTTAATAAATTATTTATCGTTGATAAATGGTATATATATAAGTCTGGACTTATATAGAGAAGTAGAAACGTTATTAAAAGGACATTTATAAAGTGAAGAGCCGTTACTAAAAGTAAATCTTTATAAATGGATAAACGTTGTAAAAAGTAAATCTTTATCAATGGATAAACGTTGTAAAAAGGAAATCTTTTGAAATGAATAAACGTTAATAAAAGGAGTTACTCGAATTTAGTTATTCGAAATGAGTTATTCGAATTAGATATTTGAATAGAGTTAAACACATTAGAGTGATTCGAATTACTTATTCGAATAGAGTTAAACAAAGTAATTTGTTAGGTTAACCAAAGCAAGTTAGTCGAGTTAATCAAAGTAATTGGTTAAGTTAACCAAAGTAAATTAGTTAAGATAAACTAAGCGGTTAATCGAAGTGAATTAGTTAAGTTAAACTAATTGGTAAATCAAAGTGAATTAGTTGCGTCAAACTAAGTGACTTAGTTAAGTTAAACTAATTTGTAAATCAAAGTGAATTAGCTGAGTTAAACTAAGTAAATCGGTTAGAGTTAATCAAAGTGAATTAACTAAGTTAAACTAAGTGGATTAGTTCAGTTAATCGAGACAAGTAAATCAAGTTAGGTTAAACCATTTGAGTTAACCAGTTAGGTTAAACCATTTGAGTTAACCAGTTAAAGTTTACCAGTTAAAGATAAACAGTTAGAGTGACCAGTTAGAGTTGACCAGTTAAAGTTGACCAGTTAAAGTTGACCAGTTAGAGTTGATCAGTTAGAGTTACTCAGTTAGAGTTGACCAGTTAGAGCTGACCTGTTAGAGTTATCCAAGTGGAGTTAATCGAGTAGAGTTGCCGAATATCACTTATTCGAAGTAGAGTTATCGAATATAGTGTATTCGAGAGAAGAGAAATTGAATATAGTTTATTCGAGTGGAGAAATCAAATGTCATTCATTTGAGAAGAGTTATCAAATATTATTTATTCGAAGGGTAGTTATCGAATATTGGTTATTCGAAGTTAGTTAATCCAAAGGAGTTATTCGAAGTTAGTTAATCCAAAGGAGTTATTCGAAGTTAGTTAATCCGAAGGAGTTAATCGAAGAGTTAATCCGAAGAAGTTAGTCGAAGAGTTAATCCAAAGGAGTTATTCGAAGTTAGTTAATCCAAAGGAATTATTCGAAGTTAGTTAATCCAAAGGAGTTATTCGAAGTTAGTTAATCCGAAGGAGTTAATCGAAGAGTTAATCCAAAGAAGTTAGTCGAAGAGTTAATCCAAAGGAGTTATTCGAAGTTAGTTAATCCGAAGGAGTTAGTCGAAGAGTTAATCCAAAGGAGTTATTCGAAGTTGAGTTAATCGAATAAGTTATTCGATAAGAGTAAATCCATTTAAGTTAAATCGAATTTAGTTATTCGATAAGAATTGACACATTTAAGAAAATCGAATATTTGTTATTCAATAAGAGTTAATGAAATAGAGCCAACCAAGAAGAGTTATTCGAATATTTGTTATTCGATAGAAGTTAATAGAAATAGAGTTTATCGAATATAAGTTATTAAAAAGGGAGAGTTAATCGAATAGAGATTTCTCGAAAGAGAGTTATACGTCGAATTCGATTATAGCGAATTCGGGAAAGTACTATTTACTTTCCAGGGTTTAAATCAAGATTTAGTTATTGATTTAGAAATTTGGTGTCTGTTAAATTACTCGAGTTAGGAAATAAAGTTATAATTCAGGTTAGATATTGTAGAAGTAGGAATTATAACGTTATAGTTATAATCAAACGTTGTCATATAAGAAGTAGATTCGTAACCTGAATCCGAGAATTTGCGTAAACAGATGATGGGAAAAAGTGAGTGACGAGCTTCATCTATTTCACAGTAAAGGACGTTGTTCAATTAAGGTCTGAGAGGTAATTATACCCCAACTTGATTGACTTCAGAATTGACAAAGGAATAGTTGTGGTTCGATAGAAAAGGTTGATTTGAAATATAGTTAAGTAATAAGCGATTAATGGATTAAGCGTAACGATGTTTTATACAACGTTCATTGGAAATCCGTAAATGAGTTTTGGAAACGTTTTCCAAATATAGTCAGATATGTTTTCTAAACATAGAAAATGAAATGTTTTCATGATAATAATTTAATAAATAGAGTTAAGCAAATTCAGAAACTAACTGGAGAGGGTAAGTTGAACGGTTTTCTAAGTGACGATCTGATGTTGGTTTCAACCTTCCGGATTGATACTTAGAGAATTGTTCTCATACTAGTTACAGTTAGGGACTGATAGTTGCGAAATAATAGTGATGTGAAAATAAGCTATGGAAATGTTTTCCAATGATTAATAACATATATTTTCTAAATATATGAAATAAGGAAATATGAACATGTGATGATTGATCGATCGAATTTCCATTTGGAAATAAGATCGTTGTTTGTACACCGACATGTTTTCATTTGATAGTTGAATCACCGACTATCAAAGTTTTTACCATTTTAACATTGCTAATATGAAGAGACCGGTTGGATTATTATCCAAAGAACCACTCTGTATTGGCATAAGCGTTGCGAGCAATATCTGCCAAAGATAAATTGAAGACGGAGTAAAGTGCAAGGGCTGTTGTATAAGTCTTAGATAACAGTGACTAAGATGGATATACTGAATAGTGCCTTCGGTTTGTCCAGTCCCAGGACAACGTATATGGAAGAAGGTCTGACAGAGTATATCCAATGGATCGCGTAAGTTGATCTGTTCAAACGTATTCACGTTTGGTGGCGGAGGAATTCATTTCTCTTAGCTATATACCCGTGTTATTTTTGTATAAGTCAATTTGTGATTTGGCGGGTATGACGATGTGGCATTCAAAGTGAATGGTGATCAGATGTTCTGAAGATAGACGTAGCTTCTAGCCTCACACCGGGAAGTAACAAAAGTTGGGCTAGGCAGCATGGCTAGTTGGGTCATCCCCAAGCAGGGTGTATTGTCACCGATCTAGAGAATATTCATATTTATACTTCTTTTTGATTCTGTATCTTCGGATGACGGTTTGATGGCCTACAACCGTGGTGGCAATATATTCGCGACACTCAAGCTAAATGAGTGAGCGGTCATGTGTGGCCGGGTTGCAAGACGTTCTTTTTGAACCCTGAGTGTATCACCTCTAGAGTACACTATTCAGAAGGTGCTCCCATACCTTGTCTGTTGGAATCCATTCTCCGATAAGCGCCCTGCGGTTTATGATTTTATACTATGTATGTAGAACGTGAGATGCAAGCGTTTCTGCTAGATTGATACCTATTTGTACTTAGACATTATTATAATATCACAATGATATTGCTTGTCAAAGTTGTTTAGATACTCATAAGGAAAAACCCGCTCCGTATTCACGGCGTGGTCTTATGAGATATCATATACCTGTTCAATTGTTTTAAACTGTTTTACTCATATCAGTCCCATGACTGACCCGGAGTTTACTTTGTTGTTTTCCCTAAACTCTTGTGTGCCTAAATTTGTACGGGCAGTCAAGTAGTC
Source organism: Allium sativum (assembly GCA_030737875.1). Lineage (NCBI taxonomy): Eukaryota > Viridiplantae > Streptophyta > Magnoliopsida > Asparagales > Amaryllidaceae > Allium > Allium sativum. The sequence goes on along the minus strand of JASFAX010004641.1, from coordinate 31,969 downwards.
GGGATTTACAGATATACTTGGAGAGCTTGGAGCAGGAGGCTGCAAGATTTTATAGCTATAGTTATTTCCGCTGTGTTGTAAGTGTTGTACTCTGATAAGTGCTATTGTATATATATAACTGTTTACTTCAAAGTTATGTTATATATTATATGTTATTCGTTCCGCTGTGAGATTTGTGTTACTCTGATGATTCTGATGTTCTTCTTCTTCTTCTATTCTATTAGTTCTATCTTTTCTTTCTCACCTTCTAAATTCTTTCACTAATGTCTCGGAATTTCCGACTCTTGAGGAGTCGGAAATTTCCAGCCGTTACAGTGGGGGACTGCGTCGGGCTTTCAGGGGGGTCCACGATCGAAGGAGGGGGCTTGAGGTAGAGGAGGGCGGGGGTGGAGGCCGACGCGACGGTGGAGGGGGGGTCAGCCCGATTTAGGTTTTCTTCTTTTTTTTCCTTTTTTTTGAATCGAACGACAGTGGGGGGTTTGACCAAAGTATAGGAGAGAGGGAGGGAGAGAATTATATTATTTATCTAATTTATTTTAATCCACAAAAAAGTAACTTTTTCTTTCTAACTCAGAATCGACCCCACCGCCTGTTGTCCATAGCTAATTACCCCCATTCCAAACAAAATGGGCTATGTCACGTGAGCCACTTTGGGCGTTTCGATCAGTTTTCGTCAAAATCAAAATATAACTCTGTATATTGAATTTAAACGCACATTTCAATTTATCGGGGCCACATACTAACTCTAAAAATTCCTGAAAAATATTTTCTAGCTTCGTATTGACGATACGGTCCTAACAAAACTAATTTCATCGAATTCTGAGACCGTTTGAAAAATGTCCATTTTCCAGTCGATTAAAATCAACTAAAATTGGACAAACGCGTTTTCCTTTCCGACGCTCACATATTGATTCAGAAAATTATGAATTTTGAAACCTATCAATAATTTGACATCACGGATCCAACAAAAGTGATTTCATTGAATTCGAGGTCATTTGCATAATTTCCATTTTTAAGGCCCAGAATTCCATAGCGACTATTCTGAATTTTCAACTAGACGTAACTTTTTATTCCCGCTATGAAATGTTGATTTCTCGAATTTGTTGGAAAGATATTCTCAATTAGATTTAATATTTTTGGTTTCACTAAAATCCGGTTTATTTTGAATCATGTACATTCATTTGAAATTTGAAATCGAATTGTTGAACTACCGCGCCATTTTCAATTCCTTTTATAATTATAAATAAATATTTATATTCTAACGGTGACGTATATAAATATATACGTTCTAATTCTATTCAAAATAAGTTTCTCGTCGCTATTATTTAAAATAATTCATTTTAAATATTCAAATTTCACTAAAATTGCCAAAATAAAAATTTTAAATTGGCTCAGATTTTCGGGTTATTATAATCTCCCCCACTTAAAACTTTTCGTCCCCGAAAAGGAACGAAGCCGAAAGTTGTTTAACTAATCAACTCAACTTTCATTATTTTCATTATGACTTAAGTTCTTCAACTTTTCAGTTTCTAAGAACTTTTCAAATTATTCAAAAATTTGGCTAACACCCTAAATTTTCGAAAAATTTCGCCATAACCTCTCCTGCACCGGGGACTTCGGGATATTTCATATAGCATCCCATGGCCTTCTTCAATCCAAAAGAAAACGTAAAAGCCAAGTGGCTAGCCAATCGGCTCATAAAATCATCATCACCCAAACAAAACAATAAATTATGGTAAACATGTACCTATTTGTCGGGCAAACAATTTTATTCTTCTGCTCTAGCCTTCTTTCTATGACTTGTTCAATGTAAGTATATGTACATGCATGCAAATACGATAAATTTTCAATACAATTTACTATTTGGTTCAAATTGGCTATATGGTTCAAATTTTAATTACTCAACCAATAATCAAACAACATAACCAGCAATCAATTAGTTGATTAGCTTTTTAAATTCATAATTTTGATATATAGTCAAAAAATCAGATTTTTGATGCCAAATCACAACAATAAGCCCTATCTAATTTTGGTTCTCACACCAGTCAATTGGAATCATATAGAAATCCCACTTTCTAAACTCGAATATAAATTCTGATGATGTACATGCTATAGCGATCATCAGAACCATCTCCGGACGACTAGAGTGTGATTCTATATCTATCCAGTATATTGAAACTTCTAATACACGCGGATCAGACGTATACGTAAAATCTTTATATACTGCACTGTCCAAATCAATACAAATAAATAATCAAATACGAATAATCGATTTAAATTTTTAAAACAAAAATTGTTTTCACTTTAAAAATATACACTTCACACTCGTTCTAGGATAATACTGATCCTACCTCTAACGAGTCATTCTCGTTGGATATTACTAATCCAATCTTTGTTGAATTCTTTTGTATGGTTCTAATGTGTCTTGTTCTCTGAGCTTTGTAAACCAAAGCTCTGATACCAACTGAAGCGATCCGAAATCCCCCTTATGGGAAATCACGGATTGAGTTGAGGACAAAACGAATTAGTATGCAAACAAAAGAACATTTCATTGTTAATTACAACAATTCATCAGAATACAAGAATATGCAGAGTATGAATAAATATTACACATAATAAATTATCAGAGATTACAATAAATTATATAGCAGCGAAAAAATAATACAAAACACAACTGAAAGTAATACACAGATACAGAGCTTTCCGAGTATCGTTCCAGCTGTAAACCAGGTTCCTGTGAATATAGATCTACAAAACCAAAACTACTAGCTGCCCGTGTCAAAATAATGGCACCTAGAGTTTAGGTTAAAACAATAAACTCCAGGTCAGTCATGTGACTGGTGTGAGAACTAAAACAGTTATTAATCTTTATTTTAAAGTTAGGTAAATCAAGGGACTATGCCGTATAACACGGAACGGGTTTCCTCCCAATAATACCAGTGCATAAAACAAACAACACAACGCTAAATAAAGAAAAATGAAGCTATTATAAGACCCGGGTCCCACCACACAATGCAACACAAGCCGGAGGATAGGGTTTTCCCTTATAATAGCCAAAGCATGCTTGATACGTTAAAAACAAATCATTTGATACTATTATAAGTGTATAGTGTCAAAACAATTTGAATCATAAATATCAATCATAGACGGCATGGGTAATATATATCATGTCGCCATACTAGGCTCTACAACCAAAACCGCAAAGGTCACGTATTGGAAGTTGGGTTTCCATTTGTGAACCGAGGCAAAAGATAGTCCTCTACCAATTCGAGACCCTCTAGCCGGTGTCTCAGGAACATCCACAACTGCCCCTTGGATCATCAGGGCCAGTCCACCGATGTGGATTATAATGCCTAAACACTGCGTTTCCCCACCCTTTGGGGTGTCAAGCCAACGAATGACTCCATCGGTCCCAGATCGACCGATATAACCAAGGCGCCTCGCAACAACCACACAAGTGAAAATAATATAAATGTCAGCCAGTTTAAGCACTGACACCACCTCTAGCTAGAAAAAAACGCATGTCCTCCCTGAGGTCCTCTCTCGTTTCTGGTTCACAACCGGGGTGTGAGGCTCGCGAATCAATGCTACACAAATCTATGCCACACAGGCCGTGCTTTGATCATCAACCACAAGACTCTGTTTTTCAACAAAAGCCTTGATCATTTACCACTTAGGCATGCCACACAGACAATTCACTCCATGCGATTGATATCCATCAATATATAACCCCTGAGTTCGTACGTCTCAGAGAAGGGCGTTAAGCAAGAGAATAAATTCTCCGCCGCCAAATAGATGTATATTTAATAGAAATCAATCACACAGACTAAAATACAATGTCAGACACATAGTCCATTTACAAGTTCGTTCTGGGTCTGAACGAAATCGGAGGCACTTTGTACCTCGCATATCCATCGATCTCGAAGTACGTCTGGACGATCACCAACTGATTCCCTCCTCTTGGGTGTACAACCCAATCAAGATCATCAGTAATCACCCAAAAGATGTGAAGACCTCCGGTCTTCGACCACCGTCTTCATCCTCGACACCACGTCGAATCAGTTATTCAGAATGGGATAAACCCGGTCTTTCTGAATAACTCGCATATATAATAAACAAGTGTTACACAAACACAACATACACCTCATTCCAATTTGGAATATTCTTTTATTCAAATATCCTTATACTTTGGGAAAGGTTCCCATTAATTTTATCAGAGATAAATTCTTTAAATTTATTCTTTAATCTCCTTTTGAATATCAATTCAAATTAGTCGGGATTAGCGAACACAACCGAAGTAATCATTTATTTTATTTCCCAATCCCAACCTATTCTTCCCATGAAGTAAAACTGGTCATACTTCATATCTAACACCACGGTGTTATCGGTAAATTCAATTACCATTTCACATTCAGATCTAATTAAAGATTTAACTATCGCTTGGAGCAAAACTGGCGATACTCCATTCTCGACCATTTCAATCTAATTAAAGATTCATTAAAACCCCACTTAGTTTTAATCTTCACAGAAATCAATATCCTACTTTTAACTGGGTTAAAGAACCAATGTCATCTAAAACACGGTTCACGGAAAACCCAAAATCACATTCCATTAATTATCGGGTTAAAGAACAAGTGTTATTTAAAACACCATTCACGATAAACCCAAAAATCAATTCAAATTCAATTCCAATTGAATAATATTTAATTAGTACACTTCATTAAATCTAAATAAAAAGATTTAATCTTTTTCTCAACTGGGCTCAAGAACAGTGTTAATGAAGACACCATTCACGACAAACCCAAATCACATTTGATATTAAATAAAAGGCTCTGAGTAGAAAATATATCGGCTTATATTCAATATCAAATTCAACGACCAACAAATATCGTATTTGAAATAATGATATAAATATATCTTTCAAAGTTCCATAACAATATCTTTATAATCACGAAATCCAACATCGAGATATTCCAAAGACAATTTCGATTCAAATCCATTCCAATTCAATTATTGGAAATTTTTGGTTATTTTCAAAACCATTTCAAATCCACTTTATTTATTTCAAAAATAAATGGTTTATAATTCTAGTTCAAAACTAGTTCATTTCGATAAAAATCTATTTTTATGTTTTCAAATTTGGGATTTTTCATCCCAATTCTTCACAAATCATTTCTTATGATTTTACACAAATTATTACTATTTTTAATAATTTTATCAAGGCCCATACAGTCGATTTCCATCAACGGCCATCGAACTGCACTTACAGCGACCTTTTCCAAATTTGATTTGGACATAATTCCAAATCCAACCATTAGATTCCTAATTTCTAATATCCGTTTGAATGCTCTTTTCGATACAAACCTAAGGTTCCGGTTTTAGGAGAATCCGACGGTCGGATCTCCCGTAATATCCGTTCGAAGTCAATGGTCGAAATTCGCAAACTGCCGCGACGCGGCGCGTTCTGTTCAGGCTATTATATTATATATATAATATATATAATATATACTTCATCGATTTCCTTTTAAAACGTATTTTATAAATCGTTTTAAATTCGTTTTCAAAACGATTTCAACTTCCTTTTCAAATTCAAATCAAGATTGAATTTTTCAATATAAATTCGTTTTAATTTCATTTCAAATCGATTTCAATTCTATTTCAATTCTATTTCAATTTAATTCGAATTTCAAATGTGTTCAATTTAATTAGAATTTCAAATCTATTCAATTTAATTCGAATTTCCAATCTATTCAATTTAATTCGAATTTCAAATCTATTCAATTTAATTCGAATTTCAATTCTATTCAATTTAATTCGAATTTCAAAATCACTTTCAATATTCATTGAAAAATGAATAAAATCGATATAAATATCGTTCACGTCAAAATGGCGTCAATCTATCCAACACGGCTTTTTTTCAACACATGAATGTTTATTCTATTCAACACATGAATATTTTCCAATTCAACACATGAATTTATTTTCAATTCAACACATGAATTCATTTTCTATATTGGAATGAGGCCCATTCAATTACCATATATTTACATTATATGGATTTTCTACAACACATGTATATAAACAACAACGATAAATAATCAACCATCATCCAGAGTGCACCACACAACTGCATAAGCATTATATATAAATAATTAACGCTTACACAGTCTGTCAACCCATCGATTGACATACAACTAAACAATCGGGATTAGTGTACGTCAAATATCATCCCAATACCCGTGTGGGGTTTCAAATCAACAAACACAGATTTTATTTGTGTAGTTAGGCGATGTGTATTTATCGTCCCAATCAATACCAGTCAAATCAGTGTATATAAACAAATCGTCCGTTTTGTTTATAAATATTTATTTTATATACACGTTAAAAATTATATTTCTAACTATAAAATATTTTCCACTGTAACATATTTTATCTCATTCCACATCACACAATCAAATTTCACAACACAGCAACCAAACAAACAAGTCATCCATGGTCTGTGGACGACGGGTGTCGGGTGCTACTAAGCACCGTCTGCATCCTAGTATATATATTTCAAATAGAAAAAATAAATAAAAGTGGGGAGTTCTCAACCAAGCTAAACCAAACGCCACGACTCTTCATATGTAGGAAATCTTCACCGTGCTCGCCTTTTGTCACTTTCGTTTCCCGTATTCACTACATATATAAAAATAAAATTTTTATATTTCCTAGTATATAAAAATTCTATTTTTACTTCACTAAAAATCGTATTTTTATTTTGCTACATATATAAAGATCACATTTTCATATTCTCTATTATATGAAAATCATATTTTTATTATCTCTCCTATATAAAAATCATATTTTTATTATCTCTCCTGCATAAAAATCATATTTTTATTATCTCTCCTATATAAAAATCATATTTTTTTTCTTTCTATAATATAAAAATCATATTTTTATTTTACTATGATATAAAAATCTTATTTTTATTCTACTATGATATAAAAATCATATTTTTATTTTACAAATCATATATACAAAAATCATGTCTTCCCAGAAATAAAAAATCTCATCTTTATGCCTATAAAAATCTCGCTTTTCATATTATAAAAAAACATATCTTCGTATTTTTATAGAGTTAGCAATCCTTTCTTTATATGATTAATCATATAAATAAAGATCAAATCTTTTCTTTTTTCTTTGAAAAATCATTTCTTTTCTCTCCAAAGTCATATTCAAAAATAAATCTTCTTCTCTTAATGCTATTACATATAAGTAAATCAGATTTTATTTAATTATAAAATTAACTAAATATATAAAAGAAAAACTCACCATTTCAACGAAAAGGAGCCCACTGCCGAAGAAGGAAGGGGGGAGGGGAGGAGTGCTCGTCGGCGCTAGGTGGTGGGAGCCGCTCTGGCGCAGGTGCAGTGGGGGACGGCTGCGGCGCGCTTCCAGAGGGGTGAGGCGGCGGAAGAGGGGGTCGGTGGGGACTGCATCGGGTTTTCGGGGGGGGGGGGGGGGGGGGGGGTTCACGATCGAAGGAGGAGGGCTTGAGGTGGTGGGGGGCGGGGGTGGAGGCCGACGCGACGGTGGAGGGTGGTCAGCGCGATTTAGGTTTTCTCCTTTTTTTTCTCCCTTTCTGTTTTGAATCGAACGACGGTAGGGGGTTTGACCAAGATATAGGAGAGAGGAAGGGAGAGAATTGTATTATTCATTTAATTTAATCCACTAAAAAGTAACATTTTCTTTCTAACTCTGAATCGAACCCATCGCCTGTCGTCCATAGCTAATTACCCACATTCCAAACACAATGGGCAATGTCACGTGAGCCAGTTTGGCCATTTCGATCAGTTTTCTTTAAAATCAAAATATAACTCTATATATTGAATTTGAACGTGCATTTCAATTTACCGGGGCCACATACTAACTCTAAAAATTCCTAAAAAATATTTTCTAGCTTCGTATTAACGATACGGTCCTAACATAACTAATTTCATTGAATTCTGAGACCATTTGAAAAATGGCCATTTTCCAGTCGATTAAAATCAACTAAAATTGGAAAAACACGTTTTCTTTTGCCACGCTCACATATTGATTCAAAAAATTATGAATTTTGAAACCTAGCAATAATTTGACATCACGGACCCAACAAAAGCGTTTTCTTCGAATTCCGAGGTCGTTTGCAAAACTTCCATTTTTAAGGGCCAGAATTCCATAGCGACTATTCTGAATTTTCAACTACACGTAACTTTTTATTCCCGCTATGAAATGTTGATTTCTCAGATTCAGTGGGAAGATATACTCAATTAGATTCTATTATTTTTGGTTCCACTAAAATCCGGTTTATTTTGAATCCTGTACATTTATTTGAAATTTGAAATCGAATTATCAAACTACCGCGCCATTTTCAATTCCTTTTATAATTATAAATAAATATTTATATTCTAACGACGACGTATATTAATATATACGTTCTAATTCTATTCAAAATAAATTTCTCGTCGTTATTATTTAAAATAATTCATTTTAAATATTCAAATTTCAGTAAAATTGCCAAAATAAAAATTTTAAATTGGCTCAGATTTCTGGGTTATTACACCACCTGCCATAGTTCAGGCTTTTTATGAGAAGGCCCACATCTGACTAAGGCAAGAAGTTGCACAACAAGAAGAAGAGGATGGTTCGAAAAATACATTTGTTCCATCAACCCAAAACAATGTCGCAGTCAAACGTCTGGGGATAACTCGGGGAAAGTGGAATTAAATGTTGAAACCGTGGCAAGCGAAGTAAAGAAGGATCAAAGCAGACCAATAGGAGTTCAAGACAGAGGGGGAACGCTCGAAAGCGCCCCCAGTTCCCAGTATTTGACGCATACATGGCCTTGAACGACACATTGGAGAATATCTATCTCGATTTGTACAGTACGGTGCAATATAAGAAGCCGCCCCCACGAGAGCCCACGGAAAAAGAACAGGTGACTGGAAAATATTGCCTATTCCATGATGTATACGGGCATACAACCAATGAATGTTGACATCTAAGGGACATCGTTGAAAAGTTGATTCGAGAAGGAAAGCTTGATGAGTACAAGGTGGCTCAGAGGGACAGAGGCAAGGGACGGTGGTACCTAAACAGAACCAGGGTGCATCTCGCACAACCCCCTGGGAGATAGGAAAAGTGATTGTTATTAATGCCATTGTCAGAGGATCACATCCGGAAGGTCGTAGCAGTAGAGCCATGGAGCGATATGACAACTCTGCGAAACACCTTGATGCTGAAGAAACAAATCCCCATGAAGTTGCAAGTCCTATTAAACAAAGAACAATGGGGAATGATATTGTCTTCTGCGATCGGAAATCGATCGGTATAGAAATCCAACGATCGACCCACTAGTAATAACAACCATTATTGGATCAGCTACGGTCCGAAAGGTTTTGGTCGACAACGGAAGCTAAGTGAACATCCTGTTCAAAAAGGCCTATGACCAAATGAAATTGGAGTTAAAGGTTTGGAGCCATATGACGGCCAAATACGCGGTTTCAATGGGGCTTCCACTGAGCCCATCGGCCAGGTCAAGCTGTCTGTAGAATTGGGAGATGGAGATCATCGAAGAGTCAGTATTTTGCCGTTTTTTGTGATGAATATCAACTCTCACTACAATGCCTTTTTGGGGCAACCCGCAATGGCGGTATTTAGGGCGTGCATCGCCCCCTAGTGCTTGCTTTTGAAGTTCCCCACTAGTGGTGGAATTGGAACAGTGCGAGGAGGCCAGGTAATAGGTCGATCTTGTTACTTGACGGAATGGAAGGAATTGCGGAGTGGTGGTAACAGAGAGTCTGAAGAATCCTCTCCCCCCCGAGGAGGGGAAAGAATCATAGCAATTGTAGAGAATGCCCCTACCGGGACCGTCCATTTGTGAGGTCGTAGATATTGACCCATGAAAGGACGATGAGTCGGGGTGCAGAAAGTCGGCCCGAATGAGGCTACCATAGAAATTCCGATCCACGAGAGTGACCCCACCAAGGTCCTAAAGATTGCATCCCACCTTGATTCCCTTCGGACGAGGGAACTGACCGAGTTCCTCCGAGTAAACCTGGACATGTTTGTATGGACCCACGCTGATATGTGAAGGATTTCATCTTCCATTATAACTTATTCCCTTAGTATCGACCCAAAATATACTCCGATAAAGCAGAAGAGGCGAATGCTTGGCCCTGATTGGTCAGCAGCCTTGAAGGAAGAAGTTGGGAAGCTGCGAGCCAATGTGTTTATTCGAGATTCGACTTATCCTGACTAGATAGCAAACCAGTACTTCTGAAGAAAGCTAATAGGAAGTGGAGAACTTGCATTGATTTTTCCGACTTAAATAAAGCTTGCCCTAAGGAAAGCTTCCCATTGCCTAGGATTGATCAGTGGGTCAACTCGACCGCCGGACATGAGTTACCTTCGTTCATGGATGCATACTCAGGGTACAACCAGATTGCCAAGCATGCAGGAACATACCAGTTTCATCACTGATCTTAGGCTATACTATTACGTGGTAATGCCCTTCGACTAGAAGAATGCAGGGGCTACCTATCAAAGGATAGTCAACCGGATGTTCCACGACCAGATAGGAACAACAATGGAGGTATACGTGGATGAAATGTTAGTGAAGTCAAAATAACCATTTGAGCATGTGAGTGATCTCTCGAGGATGTTTGGCATTCTCCGGGAGTATGGCATGAAACTGAATCCCTTGAAATGCTCTTTTGGAGTAGCTTCAGGAAAGTTCCTGGGTTTTATTGCTAGTTCCTACGGAATCAAAATTAACCCTGACCATATTTCGGCCCTCAAGGGCATCCAGGAACCATGACGAATCAAGGATGTTCAAAGTCTAGCAGGAAAGTAAGCAGCAATGGGTCGGTTCATTTCAAAAGCAACTGATAAGTGCCTACCCTTCTTTGAATTAATTAAAAGAGGGAAGCAAAACTTCACATGGACGCCCGACTGTGTCGAAGATTTCCATAATCTGATCAATCATTTGGAAAAACCTCTTATTCTCTCTAAGCCTATCGACCATGAAGACTTATTAGTTTATTTAGCAGTATCCACACATGCGATCAGCTCGGTCCTGATCCGCGAAGAGGAAGGAGTACAACGACCGGTTTACTATGTAAGTAAAAAATTGATGGGATCCGAGGGTAATTATCTGAAAATCGAATAACACGCTTATAGCTTATTGATTGCATCAAGGAAGCTTCAACACTATTTTCAAGCCCATTCAATTAAGATATTTATCGACCAACCCCTTCGTAAATTCTTGCAACGACCCAAGGCAAGTGGGAGGCTACTAAAATGGAATATTGGATTAAGCCAGTTCGACTTGACTTTCGTCCCACAAAAATTGATCTGGCGGCAAGGCCTTAGCCGATTTCATAGCAGAATTTACTACCCCAGAAGATGAAGATCAGAGCAATGGTCCTAAGCCCACGAAGGCCGGACCAGAACCAGTCATTTAGAAGCTATATACGAATGGAGCCCCAAAAAACGGTGCTCGGAGCCGACATAATATTGCTATCTCCCGAGGGGGGGTCGATTTGCTATGCTTTGAAGTTGGACTTTCTAGCAACCAATAATGATTCTAAGTATGAGGCACTGATTGCCGGTCTTAAACTCTCGAGAGACTTGAAGATAACATTGCCCGAGATTTTTTGTGATTCACAACTTTTGGTTTGCCAAGTTCGAAAGGAATTTCTCACCAAGGGAAATCAGCTAACTTCTTACCTAAAAGATGTCAAGAAATTGTTGCAAAGTTTCAACCGGTATAGCATTTCCCATATTCCCGGAGGGAGAACCAAAAGGCAGATAGGTTGGAAAAACTAGCTAGTTCAAACCACCCGAACGACACAGAGATGGTTCCTGTAGAAACCCTGTGTGTACCAAGTATCGAACGGAGGGAAGTCGACCAGGCTGATGCTGAGCTCGAAGGAGAATCATGGATGACTCCCATCAATAATTTCCTCCTCCACGGCACATTACCCAAAAGGAAGAACGACAGACAAGCTTTAGTGCGAAAAGCTTCCAGGAACATTATTCTACATGGCCGGCTATATAGAAGAGGATTCTCAGTCCCCATGTTTAGGTGTGTGGCCATTGATGATATCAAGAGAATACTAAAAGCAGTGCATGAATGAGACTGTGGAGCACATACAAGGGGGAAAACCTTATCCAGGAAGATACTGCGATGGATACTTTTGGCAGACTATCAACAAATACACCGCTAATTATTCTAAAAGATGACAAATGCCAGAGACTCGGGTAGATCCTATGAGCTCCCCCAACAGAGATCATCCAAATGGAACGTCCTTGGCCATTCGCTGTCTGGGGAATATAAATTATTGAAACTTTGGCTATTTCGAAGGGGGGTTCCAGATATGCGATCATAGCGGTAGACTACTTTACAAAATGGGCAGAGGCCGAATAGATGACTACGATCACAACGAAGTGGGTCATCAACTTTATCATCAGAAACATTATATGTTTATATGGAGTGTCCCAAACCATTATCGCAGACAATGGAACTCAGTTCGATAGCCTGGAGTTCAGAGATTTTTGTGAGAAATATCATATAGAAAAGAAATATACCGCAGTCGCGCATCCCCAGTTCAATGGTCAGGTCGAGGTGGTTAATAAGATCATTAAAACCATTCTGAAAAAACGTTTAGAACGAGCTAATGAAAAATGGGTCGATGAGTTGCCTCTGGCCCTGTAGGCATATCGTACCACCAATAAGACTGCTACGGGTCATACTCCCTTTGCCTTATCCTATGGTTCAGAAGCAGTTTTCCCGATAGAGCTTGAAGTTCCATCTCATCGGACGACTTACTACGATCCCTTGTCTAATAAAGCATTCTCTTGACATCGTTAGACATGATTGATGAAAAAAGATAACAGGCAAACCTCTGCGCATCAGCCCATAGGCAAAGGGTCGCCAGATATTACAATAAAAAGGTCCAACCAAAAACTTTCGAGGTAGGCGATCTTGTTTTGAAGTGAATCTTCCAGACCCCCATCCACATAGGTCCTAGGTTGCAAGGACCCTATGTCATTCAACAAATGCTCAATAATGGAATCTTCAGGCTAACAACTATTGATGGCAAACCATTTCAAAGAGCATGGAATGCAGAACATTTATGAATTTATCTTTCTTAAGATTTTTCTAAAGAATTTTTATTAGTTCATTTGTTTTTAGCATTGTAATAAGCAATCTTTCATTGATTGCAATAGCATATGAATAAAAGTCTCCATTTTTGATCTGTTATCATTGTAAAAGCCAAGGGCTGTAACTTGACCAACCAGTGCTTACACCACAACGCTCTACCGGGATGGACAGAGACATAACAGGCTGACACAATTGGAAGAATAAGGACTCGATCATATCGATGGTACCGATTTCGGACTTTGACTGAATGACCAAGTTCTTCGACTTTTACTAGATTGGCCCAAAGTAAGATCGACGCCTATTCAAACATACTGACTGACTGTCGGGATTCAACTCTTAACCTCACGACTTGAGGATGAGTACAAACGACGAAAGAGCGTGAGTGGTGCACCCCGACGAAAGACTGCTCGATCCCTAAAAAAACTCCACTCTTTACAAAATAAGGAATGAGTATAAAGAACTAAAAGCACTCCTTTTAGATTACACCCGACCCTTGATCAAGGTTAGATCCACTTGAGTATGACTGGAGAGACCGCTACTCGAACAACCTACCCCAACACCGCGGACGAGAGGATTAATGGGTACTCCCGACTAGGGTATTATTCAAGTCATCCTCAATATCCAAAACAAGACAAGGAATTCACATGACATTTTTTGCACATAGTTGACCTAAGTATTTGTAAAACAAGTAGATTTTCATTTAAAGTACCATGGCACGATTACAAAATATTACTGCATGACAGGTACAATTCAAACATCGTCTCTAGAAATATAAAAAGTTTGATGATTACAAAAGTGCGAGGGCTGCACTCGCATGAAACTTTCTAGAGGGCCTTAAAGAAAAATACAACAAGAGAATTTCTAAGATGGAGGTCGCATAAGTCCTTGATCAACAATTTCTGCCAGCTCCTTTTGACTAATCATCTTCAGTGCTTCCTCGGTGTTCAACATACGTTTTGACCCCTAAGTGTGCTCCCAAAAGAGCGAGAAGCCAGTGCTGAGGCTTGTGGATTAACGGGATCCATGGAAGTTGGTGTTGTGATTGAAGAAAGAATGGTCAGGCTTTGATCTTGGCTAGGGACGGGTGATCCTCTCTCTTAGACTCCCTAATGATCCTGATGCCTCGTTCTTTGACGATGCTATATGTTAGACGCAAAAGTGGTTCTAACACCCAAATTGATTTGAAACAAGATAAAATAAGACAGAAATAAAAATGAACACACAAGATTTATAGTGGTTCGGCGAACAGATGCCTACGTCCACTTATTCTTTTTTATATTCAATGATTCAGTTGCAAATACAATGATAGATCCACTCACAACTCACTTTTGTTCACTCAATTGAAATAAACAAGAAATAGAAGATGATTTGGATTTTCCGGGAATAATGGAGTTCGGATGTTGGAGGTGATTGAATTCCTCAAGTGCTGAAAAAAAGATCCTTCTCTTTGTCTCCAGGTGGGGTATTTATAGGTGTGAATTTGCCTGAGATTCAATCCGGGTCGGAACACGTGTCATCCATCGCACTCTCTTCGGGTTCGGATGGACTATCAAGCTGACAACACATCAAAGAGATGGAAGTTAGGGGTAGGAATTAGTCATATCCGGTCCGGTTCTCCAGGCGGTTTTACAGGAGACTAACTTGGATCATGGGTGCGGGTCGGAGGGGCGCAGGCAAGGGGTTCGGATCGGGATACCCGATCCGAACCGGAATGGCTTGGACGTCTCTCCCTCTCTAATCTATTCCGCTCCGCTCCAGCGTCGTGACAAGCAGATGGATTTCCATGCGAGATTTAGTTGTCCTCCGATCCGACTTGACATGCTTTACCAATCTATCCCATAAGAGACCACCGATCCGAACCGAGATCTCTATCCGATCCGATCCAATATGCTGCTCTAACCCGATCCGAATAGAGGATCCTATCCGATCCGAACAACCGCAGCTATCAATTTTAACTATAGTGTTTTCCTAAGATCCGAACTGAGGTCTTACAACTTAAAATACTCTTCAATGGTTGTTTTCTTGACTTTGTGTTGCCTAGTTCACAAAGTAGGCTAACATTTTGCCCCCTCAAAGGATGCTTCTGTTGTATACGAAGCGTGCTTTGACGTCATTCGAGATGCTAGTCCTTGTATCGGAACGGTCAGGAGGGATGCACAGATTTCTTATTCGGTTCGGGTGTTAGAAGAACACACATTCTCTTCATTTTTGAGCAAATTTGGAATTTTTTTTTTTTTGACATATAATGCTTCTTGCAGGCGTACCCCTCCTTTACTCTCCTTCTCTTCAATCCGAGTCGGATGCTAAATTAACGTGTGAAATTTCCACTCGGTTCGGATTCCGATCCGAAGCGTTTTCGTGGATTTAGCTCTTAGACATTGGGCCTTCAGAGAGAGTTGTGCTTCTGGGCCTTCATTCCGGTCCGAGCGGGTGAGAAAGAACAGGAATACGAGGAGTCAACATTACCCCTTATATAAACTCACCACCGTCTTCATTCCTTCCTTCTTCTTTTTTACTGCCGCTCCCAACCATAGCATTGAAAACTTTAAAAACCCCAATATTCCGAAATCATTCCTTGTAGATTTCTCAAATCAAGCACATAGGTAGCTTTTTAATCTCAAATAACTTCGTAGTAAACGTACTTGATTTCAATTTGCGGTCGATTGGAATGGTTTAGCCACAGAGCTTTGCTCGAGCTCCACGTCGTCACTTCGAGGCGTTGCGAGGCTGGAGTGGGCAAACACTTGTCCTTAACGATAGCTTTGACGATAGAACAGATTTGTTTGCGAGTAGGGGGAAAAGAGGAAGGAGATGAAGAGTGGGATGACAAACTGGAGTCGGTTCGGGTAGAAGACGGAGGATCAAAAAAGGAAGGAGAAGGAAAGGGGATCGGCTCGGATTGCACATTTTGGAAAGATGGGAGGAAGGAAAATGTCGGCTCGGGTCGGAGATGAGAATGAGATAAGAGGCTGACATGAACGGACTGGTTGAGTGATGCTAGTTCGGTTCGGATCGGGTCACCCGATCCGATCAGATCAGCCCTGCTTCCGAACCCACTGTCTCCCTTGTCTTGAACTGTCCAAGCCTTAACGATGCATCCTAACCGAACCTACATCTGCATCTGTATTGAGCCAATCATCACATGCATATCCGAACCGAACCGAACGCATCAAACTTGGCACATAAAGACTACTCAACTAATTCAACTAACACTTACTCTAGACGAATATGCCTCGTGGACAGTTAGGATAGTGCCTTGTGAACATAAACGAGAATCAAGAACAACTCTGACTATTACTTTCTCTTTAAAGCTTCATCTTACATTGCTGTACTTCTATTTTGCATTTCCCGCATTTGCTGCACACACTTTAGTTCACACACATACACGAAAGGGGGACACGGGATAATTTACTCTAATTCGTGCTATTGCTTCTTCAATAGTTCCATGACAATGATGCCCAGATGCTCTTCTCGTTTAGCTGAGAGGAAAGAGGCTCCGGAAACTTCCAACAAAACTACTCTCGAGGATATATCTTCTTCATCTGACCCAGAATGGGACAGTGAGGGTCCGGATTACGGAGTTGGTCATCGGGAAAGCGATGAAATGTCTTCAGAAAATGAAGTTTCCCTGGGCTTTGAGGAGGAAGGAGGGATCGGTGACAATCGAGCACCCGACGAATTTGACTCAGCCATTATATTGGAGTCGCCTCCAGATTCCGTAGAATCGACAATTGACAATGACCGACTTGTGAGAATTTGCTTGAAGTATGGAATAATGAAGAGAGACACTTTAGTGCCCTCACGTTCTGACCGTCCACATAACCCTCCAGAAGGATATATGACGGTTACTCGACTGATGTGCATGGTTGGCGCCATTCCTCCATTCTCGCCCTTTATCGTTGACTTCTTAAGACAAATGCGGATTGCCCCCATGCAGTTGCATCCCAATTCATATGCCTATCTGCATACCTTATTCATAGCATATCGTGAAATTCTAGGCGTGGAGCTCACGTTCGACGATGTTCATTTCTTCTATAATTTCAAACATCGGACTAGAGAAACCCCTTCTTTCTGATATTTTGAGTCGGTCCCAAAGAGGAAGATAATCTCTACGCCGTTTAGCAGCAAAGCTGGAGATTCCAGACTAGAGTGGTTCTATATAAAGCAACAGTCTGGATGCGCCAGGAGATGGACAAAATCAAGTAAAGCATTGATTTTCTGAACCCGGACTCTATACACTTGAATCATCACTCTGACCTGTTTTCCTTTTTTGTTTGCAGTTGACAATCCCAAACTGATATCAGACCAAGTGTTCTTTGATGGGATGCACCGTCTTCTCAATGGCGACCAAAAATTCCTGACTATTGACGAGGTCCTTAAAGATGAGTACCTTCATTTTCACGGGCTGCTATCCGTCTTCCGTAGCATCGGTCATGGGACGGTCCCTTATGCATATATTCCTCCCGTGGAAACAGTTCCAGAAATAGGAGAAGGCTCGGGAATTCCTGCAGCTCCTCTTCAAACTTCACCTTCTCCCTCTTCCACACAAGATGACGAACTGGCTAATCTGGCCAAAAAACATCGTGAAGGGTATATTGCCCCCGAGGAAACTACTTCTCCAGATAAGTCAAAGTCTTCCCAAGTGTCGCCACTTCGCGCTTCCGAAGGGGATGTTCCTAGCACCGACGAGCACATATTTCAGGGTTTGGGGGATCTCCCCTTACCCGAGACTATATATACTTCAGAAGATTTCAGGAAGGACCCTTTAGTCTTCACTTCTTCTGAAGAAACTACTCCTGCTAAGGCTAAAGAGCCTGCCCGCACCAGTCTAGCTTCAGACTCGGGTTGGTTGGGGGGACACACACACCACTTAGGATGCACTCTACACCACAGCATTAACATTCGTTGCACCTTTTGCTCCATGAATCCATTAATTCTAAACTTCATTTATTTTACCATGCAGGTACAATGTCTCGATCGTATTATGACATAAGAAAGCTTCGTCGCAGTATGACCAATCCTCCTCAGGATGTCGAGCATGATCGCCGGGATGACCGCGGTAGGGAGGAAAGAAGACCTTATGATCCCTATCGATCTCGGCCCTCACGCTCCCGCTCACCAGCTCGACCGGAACAAGAAAAATCCAAGAGCTATCAAGGTCATAGGGAGGAGGATAGATCACAATCTAGGGACTCCACTTCCTCCCATGAAAAGCGGAGTAGAGAGAGAACTCCTCCAAAGGAAACTGGGTCTAGAAGTAAGCAAAAAGTCCCTGCCACCAAACGACCTAGAACAGACAAGGGTTCTACAGAATCTTCTTCAGGAAGGGACACTGAACTAACAATCCTTGCTCCTCCTCCACCAGATGCGGGAACCGCAGTAAGGCTGGCATATTTAAAAGAGCAATTTCCCGAGCATTACTTCGAGACTCTGACCTTCCTACCTATCCTTGAACCTATTTCTTATAATTGGGCAGAGGAGGCCAAGGCAAAAATCGATTTGGTGGAAAAACAATATACCGAAATGTTCAAGTATTCCCGCAATCTTTCTAGAATCATCCGCACACTAATGACAAATGCTGACTCGATGCAAAAGACTGCAGAGGAGGATGCTAAGGCCCTAAAAACCTTAGGAAAAGACTTAGAAGATACTCAAGCTCAACTTGCTATCGCTCAGAAGAACGCTTCTAACTTCAAACAACAGTTTGAGGACATGCAAAAGCGCTATCATGATTTGCTTGAATCCCACACTCAGGAGCGCTCTGAGTTGAAGAAACAAGCTGACGAGGCCAAATCAGAGGTTGCTAAGACACGCCTTGCTTATGCTGAGCTTGAGCAGAAAAACGCCGAGTTAGCTAAAAGGAGTGCTGAGTTAGAAAAGAAGAATGCTGACTTGGCTTCGAAGCTGTTGGAGGCAGAAAACAGGGCTGCTCTGGCCGAGGGCAATGTGGAATGCGCTATTAAATCTGCGGAGGAAACCCGCAAACAATTATCTGAGGCGGAGGTTGAGATTCAAGGCTTCGGCGAGCTAATGATAGAATTCTTCGCGCACATTATTCGTCGTCGAAACATTTCCTGGATCGAGGACTATCCATCCACTCTGGTTCAAGTGTGGAATCAAATCGTCGAGTGGGAAAAAGAAGAACTTAAGGTTGATTCCCTCGATGAGGATAAGCTGATGGAGAAATACTTAAGAGACGACGAACCGGAGCGCCTAGCTGAAGGGCGCCGTCTAATTGCTGAGGCCATGGAAGAAGAGAGGCGGAAGTCTAAACAGAAAACCATTCCTGAAGCTGGTTCCTCTTCTTCTGCTCCTGTAACTCCCGAAGTAGAAGGGTATGATACCGAAAACCCGGGAATTCCGCGAACAACTTTGCTATCTCCTATTCCTGAAATAACTCCAGAGGTAGTAGTCACCCCCGCTGAAAAGTCTTCAGAAGGTATCCCTATCTTTTCTCCTCAATTTGTCAAGGCTACTACTACCTTTGGCTACATGACTGAACGTTCGATGAGAAATCCTTTGCTCTCGCCTGAGTTGATAACCGATGTTTCTCATTTTGTAGGCGTTGAATCATCCGCAAAGACAGATGTAGCTCAAGGAGCTACCGCTGGGACAAAGCCCGCTGATAGGGTCAAAGAAGGGGAAGACAAGGCTGCTTCAACAGACCTGGGGGAAAGAAGTGAGCCAACTAAGGTCACTACTCCCCATGATGAAGAAATGATTGCAGCTTTAAAAGACGACGGAGGAGACGAGGGGCATGTTGAGGAACCGGAGGTTACAATAACCGGGGAGTCAAAAAGCGCCGATGACGTTACCTTGGCGGCCATGAAGGCCGATCAAGACAAGCGCTTGCAAATAAAGGCTGAAGAATTAGACCCTGAGGTTCTCAAGCCCCTCGCAGTTGTGGATGCAGGTTCAAGGTTAGTTGTTAAGCTCTCAACTAGATCTATTACCGAAGAACTTGCTAAAAAATCTTCTCTTGATTCCAGTGCCCCGCCCTCCGGGAAGAAGTCTGCTGGCTCCAGTACTACATCTTCAGGGAAAAAGAAATCAAAGCGAATCTTGACTGAAGCCGAGAAGGAAGCAAAGGATGCGGAAAAAGCTGCCAAGAAATCGAAGGCTCATCTCAAACCCAAATAGTGGGTTCCCCTGTATCTTTTTAGCATCTTTGTAAAGCAATAAGTGCTGCTACACCAGCAGCTTCCGCACTTTCTTTTTCAGTTATTTCCCTGTACAAATTCATTCATTTGTAAATAAAAATAATTCACTTTTTGCAATGTTTATTTGTTAGCAGTTATGCACTTATGTAAAAATGCATATCTATAGTTATGAAACAAAGTTGTGGAGAGGGGAGATATGTGTATGTATATGTGTCCCCAGTCAATCTCCATAAGTTATTCAGTGCTTAACCATGCAATCTGAATGCTCCCGATTCTCTAACGGGATAGCATTTCCTGTGTCATCAATACCTGTTGTTTTTCCTGGCATTTCTTTTATACTCTCTCTCATTCTCTTGAGAGTTAGAGTTCGAGTTCAGTTATTTGTTTATTCCCCGGTCGTTCAACGGGAAAAGATTTCTTTCTCGGCGCTCGATCGGAGACGCCTTTATACTCTCTTTCTCTCTGGAAAGTTAGAGTTCGGAGTTGAACCTCTTTCTCAGCGCTCAGTCGGAGACGCTTTTATACTCTCTCTCTTTCTCTGGAAAGTTAGAGTTCAGAATAGAATTTCTTTTTCAGCGCTCAGTCTGAGACGCTTTTATACTCTCTCTCTTTCTCTGGAGAGTTAGAGTTAAAAATAGAATTTGTTTTTCAGCGCTCAGTCTGAGAGGCTTTTATGCTCTCTCTCTTTCTCTGGAGAGTTAGAGTTAAAAATAGAATTTGTTTTTCAGCGCTCAGTCTGAGACGCTTTTATACTCTCTCTCTTTCTCTGGAGAGTTAGAGTTAGAACGTCGTTTTCTCATTCTTTTATGTCTTGTTGCACAAATAATCATTGTGCCTCTTTTTATGTCCAAACTGTTTCAACCTTTTTTAGGCTCTGAGTTATCCTGTGTTTTATAATCACCACAGAACAACTAATGAATGTAAATGCATAAAAGTAAATAACACACAATATTTTTATAGTGGTTCGGCTAAATCGTAGCCTACGTCCACTTTATAGTCCTTTATTCATATCATCAGATTTTCCCAAGGCAAAGCATGTCTTGTTACAGAATCCACAGTAAAAATAACAAAAAGTATAGCATTTCTAATCCAAATATCGCATTAAGTGTTGGGCATTCCATGCTCGAGGAACTTCTTCGCCATCTACGGTCGTTAACTTGAAGGTTCCTTTTTCAAGTTTCCGTTGGATGACAAAGGGTCCTTCCCATTTTGGGCCGAGGTGGGGAAGGGATGGAAAAACTCTCTTTAGCACCAAATCTCCTGGTTCAAAAGTCCTGAGACGAACTTTTTTATCATAATAGCGTGCCATCTGACGCTGATGTCTCGCTGCACGCAAGTCTGCTTCGTCCCTTTTCTCTTCGATTTCATCAAGAGACTCAAGTAAAAGTGCCCGATTCGTCATCGGGTCATAATACGTCACCCTGTGGGAAGGAACTTCCAGTTCAACTGGAATTACTGCTTCTGAGCCAAAGGAGAGAGAGAAAGGGGTATGACCGGTAGCCGTTTTAAACGTTGTTCGATATGCCCACAAGGCTAGGGGCAATTCATCAACCCATTTGGCCTTTGCACGCTCTAATCGCTTCTTGAGGATGGATTTTATTACCTTGTTTATCGCCTCTACTTGCCCATTCGATTGCGGATAGGCAACTGCAGTATATCGTTTGTCTATCTTATATTTCTGGCAAAAATTTCTGAATTCAGTGCTATCAAATTGGGTCCCGTTGTCAGTAATAATCGTCCTTGGGATCCCGAACCGGCATATAATATTTCTGACCACAAAACTTGTCACCTTTCTTGTGGTGATCTTAGTCAAGGGCTCAGCTTCCACCCACTTTGTGAAATAATCTACGGCTACTATTGCATACTTAGCTCCTCCTTTAGCAATCGGTAAAACTCCAATGATATCAATTCCCCATGTGGCAAATGGCCAAGGACTCACCATCGATTTAAGCTGGGTTGACGGTGCCCTGGGGATTTTGGCGAATCTCTGACACTTATCGCAGCGTCGTGAATAATCAGCTGCATCTTTATTGATCGTAGGCCAGAAGTATCCGTACCGCAATATTTTCTTTGCTAAAGTTTGACCTCCCGTATGATCGCCACACTCACCTTCGTGTACTTCTCTTAGTACACGCTTGATGTCGTCGTGTGCGATACATCGCAACAGGGGCATAGAAAATCCTTGTCTATAGAGAATATCGTCTTGTATAACATATCTGGTAGCTTTGCGCACTACAGCTCTCTTTTCACTCTTCTTTGATGGGAGTGTCCCATTCTTAAGAAAATTCTTAATCGGAGTCATCCACGACTCCTTCTCTGGTTCCGCTTCAAAAGCGAATTCAATTTCCATTGACTCGAAGCTTGGCAACTCCAACGTTTCAATCGGAATTACCTCAGTCTCTTCTGGATTGTCGGAACTAGCCAATTTTGCTAGTCTATCCGCTTTCTGGTTTTCTACTCTGGGAATATGTGTTATGTTGTATCGCTCTAAGCTATTTAATAGCTCTTTCACTTTCTTGAGGTAAGCGACAAGTCGAGGTCCTCGAGCCACGAATTCCTCTCGCACTTGACAAACAACAATCTTAGAGTCACAAAATATGTCCATCATTTTTACCCCGAGGTCTTTAGCGAGTTTCAGCCCGGCAATCAGGGCTTCATACTCAGAGTCATTGTTTGTTGCCGAAAATTCTAATCGCAGGGCATAATATAACGACCGTCCTTCGGGAGTGACTAAGACAATTCCAGCTCTGGACCTTCGGTCATTTTTAGCTCCATCCGTATATAATTTCCACGGATTCATCTCTAGCTTATCCTCGGATTTGACCACTCGGTCATTGATTATTTCTTCCTCTGGAATGGTGAACTCCGCAATAAAGTCTGCTAGAGCTTGCCCCCTGATTGACTTTCGTGGTTGAAAATTCAAATCAAACTGGCTTAGTTCTATGTTCCATTTAATCAACCTTCCCGATGCTTCGGGTTTCTGCAACACCTGTCTTAACGGCTGATCAGTGTATATGGTTTTTGGATGGGCTTGGAAGTAGTGACGAAGTTTTCGGGATGCAATCAGGAGGCTGTAAGCAAGCTTCTCAACCTTTGGGTAATTGCGCTCTGCCGCTGTTAATTTCTTACTCACATAATACACCGGCCTTTGTACTTTGTCTTCTTCTCGAACCAGGGCTGTGCTGACAGCGTGAGCCGAGACTGCCAAGTAAACAAATAATTCTTCGTGATCTACGGGCTTTGATAAAATCGGTGGTTTCTCTAGCAGTTCCAACAGATTTTGAAAGGCCTCAACACAATCCGGAGTCCACTGGAAGTTCTTCTTTCCCCTTTTTATCAAATCAAAAAACGGAACACACTTATCTGTGGCTTTGGAGATGAATCTACTCAACGCCGCTACTTTCCCTGCCAGACTTTGAACGTCTTTAATTCTCCTTGGTTCTTCGATATTTCTAATCGCTGCTATCTGGCTAGGGTTGATTTCAATTCCTCGGGAACTCACAATAAAGCCAAGAAACTTTCCCGACGCCACTCCAAATGAACATTTTAAAGGATTCAATTTCATACGATATTTTCGCAAGATACCAAACATTTCTGCTAAGTCTTGCGTATGGCTGGAAGATCGCCTTGATTTAACAAGCATATCATCCACATAAACTTCCATAGTTTTTCCTATTTGATCATAAAACATTCTATTTACTAACCGCTGATAAGTAGCTCCAGTGTTTTTTAATCCGAATGGCATTACAACATAACAATATAGCCCCAAATTCGTAATGAAACTTGTATGCTCTTGGTCTGGTACATGCATAGGAATTTGATTGTATCCAGAGTATGCATCCATGAAAGAGAGAAGTTCATGACCTGCTGTCGAGTCTACAAGCTGGTCAATCCTGGGAAGTGGGAAACTATCCTTTGGGCAAGCCTTATTTAAATCTGAAAAGTCAATACAAGTTCGCCACCTTCCGTTTGGCTTCTTTACCAGGACGGGATTCGATATCCAGTCGGGATAAGTCGAATCTCGAATAAATCCATTTTGCTTCAATTTCTCCACTTCCTCTTTGAGAGCAGCCGACCTCTCTGGGCCCAACATGCGTCTCTTTTGCTTTACAGGTGGATGCTTCGGATTTACATTCAATTTGTGACTGATAATGGAAGGCGATATCCCACTAATGTCAGCATGGGTCCAGGCGAACACATCTAGGTTTGCCTTCAAGAAGTCTGTCAGTTCTTCAGCACGACGTGGATCCAATTGGGAACCAATCTTCAAAACTTTCGTCGGATCAGCTTTATCAACAGGAATTTCCACTGTCGCTTCATTAGGAGTTGCATTCCTAGCCTCTGGTTCCTCGTCTTTTCTAGGATCCAGGTCTTCAGGCGTTCCTTTGGGCAACTCCCTTGGGTTCAATCTCTCTAGTTGCTATGCCGATTCCCCCTTTGAGGGAGATGGGGCATCCTTATTCTCAGCATTAACTCCTTTCATCAACATCTTCAGTTCGGCCACATAGCAGGCCCGTCCGGAAACCTGATCCCCTCTTATTACTCCAGTCCCTGCTTCGGTTGGGAACTTTAGTAACAAGCACCAAGGGGCGATACAAACTCTAAATTCAACGAGGGCAGGTCTCCCTAAAAATGCGTTATATGGCGAATCTACGTCCAATACTACGAACTGAAGCATTAGCACTCTTCTACGTTCTCCTTGCCCTAGGGTCACGGGCAACTCTATATATCCCATGGGAGCTGTCGTTGCTCCGTTGAAGCCTCTAATCCATCCTTCACAAGGTTTCAGATCTTCGGGCTCAAGCTTCATCTGATCAAATGACTTCTTGAACAAAATATTAACGGAACTTCCGTTGTCTACTAATACCTTATGGACCAAGGCCGTCCCAATGGTGGTAGTAATAACCAACGGATCATTGGTGGGAGATTGTATCCCCGTGTTGTCTCGGCCGCGAAATACTACGTCATCGAACATGGTTTTTTGTTGTTTTATAGGGGTGACATCTTCCAAATCGTCACCTTCATTCACATCTAGATGCTTGGCAGCATTCACATATTGGTCCATTGACCTAAAACTTCGGATTGCCGGGTGAGGTCCGCCTACTATGGAGTTGATGACGATCCCTTTACCTTTCTGCTGCGCGGTAGGCTTAGGAGCAGGTAGGATCTGTTTTGGAGCCTGCTCTCCTTGCCCCCTGTCCCTCGGGGCAACCTTGTACTCATCCAACTTTCCTTCACGCAGCAGCTTTTCAATTACATCCCTCAAATGCCGACACTCATTGGTCGAATGTCCATGTGTTCCGTGAAACAAGCAAAATTTCCCTGTCGCCATTTCTTTCTCGGTCGAATCACGAGGTGGCGGTCTTTTGTACTGCAACACATTGTACGTATCCAGGTAAATATTTTCCAGGGTGTCATTCAATGGTGTATAGTTCTCGTAGTTCTGGAATCGGGGCCTTTTGTTAGGGTCGCTTCCCCTATTTCTGTTTCTCCTGTTACCGTTCGAATTACGGTTGTTGTTGTTTCCCCCGTTTCCAGTATTGCTGTTTCCACCCTTGTTTCCTACATTTACTTCAACCTTGCCAGAACTATCCCCAGACTGCTTCACGGCAATATTACTCTGCACATTCTCCTTTGAAGCTGTCTCAGATTTTCTTTTTCGGTTTGCCCTGGCTTCCTCTCGTCTTAAATAAATATCGGCTTTTTCGTAGAATATCGCCCTTGTGGGGGGTGTCTTCCCAGAAAGGTAGTCTCCAAACTCAGATTCAGGATCGACTCCTTCCTTCAATGCCATCAGAATAGTGGGCTCATGCGGGTCACTGACCTCAGTCACAGCTTGGTTAAAACGATCTAGATATGCCCTTAAAGACTCTCCCGGTGCCTGTTTGATTCTAGACAATTCAATAACACTCTTGGACTTTCGGGCATGTAGTCGGAACTGGTTCATGAAACGCTCGCTTAGTTCTTTGTAATTAGAAATTGAACGAGGAGGAAGTCGGGTAAACCAGAATAATGCCACATCTTCTAGGTAGATTGGGAACGCTTTGCACTTTACTTCATCAGGGGCAGCAGCGGCATTCATAAGCCACGAATACCGCATCAAATGTTGTCCTGGATCAGTCCTTCCGTTATATTTATCCATCTGTGGCAAGTTAAAGCGTCGGGGAAACTGGAAGTCTAGGATATCGTCGGTGAACGGAGTATGGCTTCGCTCAATGCCATAGTCTTCATTTGTATAATTCCGGCTCTCGGACATAATCCGGCGAACCATTGCCTGCACATCGGCACTCGTTAGGGGCTGCTCAGGTTCCCTGGCCCTAGTGTCCGAGTTCCTTCGGGGCTCTTGCTCAGGAGATGCCCTTCTTCTTCGAGCTGCCTCTGCTCGATTCCTTTCCCGGTGTTCCCGGTCGATCTCGGGAAGAGGGGACTGGAGTCTTTGCCCCCGAGTGGGGCTATCGTTTCCTAATGCTCGTGCGATATCCTCGCGAGATCCCAAAGATCCAAACGTTAGCTGCTCCACGTTCTGAGGTCGTTCGAGTGGCCTTCGTTCACGGGGCCTCTCTTCCTCGGAAGATGAAGATTGATCTACGGGTGTGTGACGAACCGGTGATGGAGTTCTCTGCCGTCGGAGCTCATTGATCTCCCGACTCATGAGCCTCATATTTTCCTGCATCATGAGATTAGTGCGCTCATGAACTCTCATAGCTTCCCTCGTGCTTTCAAGCATATCAAGCAAGCGCGAGAAATCTCCTTGAGTGATGGGAGCAGATGGATTGACCTGATCTCCAACCCTGGCGGCTGGAATTGGAGCATTCGTGGGGACTCGAGTAGATGTTCCAGACTCACCAAGCATCGGGTCGGATCGGAGGTAGGAAGTCGGGTCGGATCGGAGCTGGGGTGCCGGGTCGGATCGGTGTGCAGCGAGCAACTCAGGTCGGTTCAGATTGGGGGAGTGCACTGCTTCAGAGTCTCCTACCCGGATCGGATCGGAGCTTTCCCCTTGCTGTCGGTTCGGATTTCCTGCATTGATTCTTCCTGCTGCTGAACTCTGCCCCCGAGACCTTGTTACAACAGCATGTTGCTGATCTTCGCCAGCTCCATTTCCTTGAACAGACTGAACTTCCTTGCCTTTTCCTTTGGCCATGAGTTTTTGACAATTACTTCAATGAATGTAAGAAAGTGGAGAAACTTAAGGATTCACTTCTTTGAACTCAACGGTCCAAAAAGTAGAAAGAGATCCCGGAAAATAAAGAATTTAGATGAGGATTCTCAGTGAAAGCACCAAAAATGTTAGACCCAAAAGTGGTTCTAACACCCAAATTGATTTGAAACAAGATAAAATAAGACAGAAATAAAAATGAACACACAAGATTTATAGTGGTTCGGCGAACAGATGCCTACGTCCACTTATTCTTTTTTATATTCAATGATTCAGTTGCAAATACAATGATAGATCCACTCACAACTCACTTTTGTTCACTCAATTGAAATAAACAAGAAATAGAAGATGATTTGGATTTTCCGGGAATAATGGAGTTCGGATGTTGGAGGTGATTGAATTCCTCAAGTGCTGAAAAAAAGATCCTTCTCTTTGTCTCCAGGTGGGGTATTTATAGGTGTGAATTTGCCTGAGATTCAATCCGGGTCGGAACACGTGTCATCCATCGCACTCTCTTCGGGTTCGGATGGACTATCAAGCTGACAACACATCAAAGAGATGGAAGTTAGGGGTAGGAATTAGTCATATCCGGTCCGGTTCTCCAGGCGGTTTTACAGGAGACTAACTTGGATCATGGGTGCGGGTCGGAGGCGCGCAGGCAAGGGGTTCGGATCGGGATACCCGATCCGAACCGGAATGGCTTGGACGTCTCTCCCTCTCTAATCTATTCCGCTCCGCTCTAGCGTCGTGACAAGCAGATGGATTTCCATGCGAGATTTAGTTGTCCTCCGATCCGACTTGACATGCTTTACCAATCTATCCCATAAGAGACCACCGATCCGAACCGAGATCTCTATCCGATCCGATCCAATATGCTGCTCTAACCCGATCCGAATAGAGGATCCTATCCGATCCGAACAACCGCAGCTATCAATTTTAACTGTAGTGTTTTCCTCCGATCCGAACTGAGGTCTTACAACTTAAAATACTCTTCAATGGTTGTTTTCTTGACTTTGTGTTGCCTAGTTCACAAAGTAGGCTAACACTATATTAACCCTTTCTTCTCTCGGGGTCTTGTTTGCACCCTCGGCGCTACCTCTCTTCCTCAGCGGCAAGACTCCTACCAAAAAAGAGGAAAACACTCAAGGTCAGGGTAGAACAGGTAAACTCAGGATTAGTGAAAGAGCTTACCTCCAACATTGGGATTGATCAGCTGCTCTCCAGCGACTTTGACTGGCTCGGATGAAGGAGCAGATGACGAATCCTTTTCAACAACTACATGTGCGGAAGAAGCGGGTGCCTTAGGTAGACTGCTTCCAACCTTACTCTTGAAGACAGACTTCCCCTTAATTCCACGGCGGTCTTCTTCTGCCGCACTTTTTTCTTGACTCATCGCCTCCGCCACAATTGCTCATTCCTTGTCATTTAAAATTTGGTTCATCAACAATGCCTCATCTACTGGCTGCCCCTTTGCTACTTTTCTCTCTTCCCACAAAATTATCTTCCATGTATCAGTCAATAGCCTAGAATACCCTGGCATCTAAGACAAACCCCTATGACGAAGGAAGCTAGCAAAAAATGAAAGGGTCTGATGAGCATGCCCTTTTTTCAGTTCAACTTTCTCCTGAGCATGCTCGGTTTTAATTACCTCAATATCAATGTCATGCTAAAGTTTCAGGTTGTTAGCGGACTCAATTGCTGCAGCGGCATTTTCTTTAGTAAGATTTTTGGCTAGCTCGGACGAATGAAGGGTGGCTTTGAGATTCTGTATTTCATGATCCAACCGAGCCCTATCCTCTTTCAAAGAGTCGTTCCCTCCTCTCATCGAATCGCATTTCCTACCTCTCTGCTAGACCTGGACATTCAGTTCCTCTATTTCTTTTCCAAATTTTCCTTTGTCGGTCACTTCCTGTAGCTCCTGGTCCTTAATTTTCTTCTCAAGAAATCCAAAGGTTTTCTTCTCACTAGCAATGTCTCTTTTTAGACAGACGATTTCATCTAGTCTTTCCTTCAACACTCCGCTTACTCGTCCGGCATACTCGCACATTGCGTCATATTGGGAAAGAGTGTATTCGAGGTTAATGCGCATACGACGGCCAAAGCTGTGCGATAATGGTTGTAACTCGGAGGGAGGTTCGATGCTTGAAAAGATGAGGTATGGGAAATCCCGTTCCAACTCTTGAACTTGATCAATGAAAGAAGACCCGACCAGAGGCCTCGGGCAACTCAACACCACCCGAGATTGTTCGGCTTCCTCCCATCTCTTGGACTTGGGGGATTTATCCCCTTTCTTGTTTTGGACATGCCCTCCAAGTCTTCCATATCTCCCGATGCTCGATCATGTTTCCTCAAGCATTTTTTCTTCTGCTTACCATGATCCTGGGTCAATCCTTCCTCTTTCTCTCCTATTCCTTCGCTTTCTCTCTCCTTCCCCTTCTCTTTTTCTTTCTTCTTTTATTCTCTCCTTCTCTCACTGTCTTTGTCTCTTCGCGTCCTCTGCCCTCATCTCCTCCTCCCTCTTACTGTCTACATCCTTATCATCGTTTCCTCTCCCAACATGTGACAAAGTGGGCTCGTCCGGCCTAATGTCCGCCGGGGAGGAGGCAAAAAGGTCGCTATAAAACTCTTCGTCAATGTCCTCTTCAACGATAGCAAAAGCCATGAGTGAGATGAACAATCTTCAATTTATGCATAAGAAACAAGATATTGTGATGTGAATAAACCTCACGCCAAAGACGGAATCATAACTTTGATACCTTTCTATTTAGCTAGGAAGGACATTCCCTCAGATTGGTTGGCAAGAAATCGATTTGGGTCGAAGCTCTATGGTGAAAGGGTGATGTCAAGCATTTGTTGTTTTTCTAAGGCTGGAAGGGGGATGCACCGTGCTCCTCCTACAGATCATGGGCCATAGGAGTGTCTCTCTCGACTTCGGAATCTCTTGAGCGAGTCTTAGTAAGATCCTCTTTGTCTGGTTCTCCCTGCACTGTTTCTGAGATTTTCTTGGCAGGAACTTTCTCCCTTTGTTGATGTACGATCTTTCTACGCTCGGCTTCTCGGCGCTCAGCCTCTTGGACCCGCCTTTTGAAAACAAGCTTTTTTGGACTAGATTTCTTTTTCCTCCCGAGCGAGGGATGAGCAGAAGATCCCCCGGTCGAGCGAGTCATTTGTGCATCTCTCGATTTCTTCTTAACTGGGGCAACACATCCTGGTCTGGTGCTGCTGATTGGAACCCCTCTTTCACCGAGCCAATCGTCCTACTTTGGTCAAGGAGAGCATATTGGTGTAAATTCTCATTGGTCAGACATTTCCAAAATGACCGCTACTTCAGGTCTAACTCGATTAGCCGCTCGTAGCATTTCTCAAACACCTCCTCCATATGCCTTGTAGGGTCGTCCCCTACAGAAAGAAAGAAGTATGGCGGTCAACATAAGAAATTTTAATACGAGAAGTGTCAGATGGTGGATAAACTCACTGCATTAAAGCCAGTGTTGGGTGCACTTTGGCTTCCCTTTAATCCAAAACCATTCCCGCCTTACATTGCCTACCTTGCTCGGAATATCTTCAATAATCTTCCAACCTCGAACAACCTCAAAATAAAGCAAGGAAGGGGACTGATTCTCATTATGTTTAAAGTGAAAATGGAAAGCTAGGTCATCGAAGGATGGAGGATAACACAAGTATTTCATATACAGGTAGTAAATCGACAAGAGGTTGTTGTAAGCGATCGGTTGAAACTGCATCGAAGCTAAATTCATACGACATAAGAAGTTAATAAAAAATGAAGAGAAAGGGGGAATGGCCCCCACATTGAACATTGGAAGAGAAATCTCCATGTAACCGTCCAGAGGGCTATGAGGCCGGTCAGTTTTCTCAGGGACTAGAACGTCATCAAAAGAAATGTATGTTTTGTCGTCAAATGTCGCAACCGTTTATAAGTGATCGTATACATTTCTACATCTGAAGGGTTCTCTAAAACTTCCGCACCCAGAAGCATGTTAGGTGCTATATGAATGGGTATCGCTTCAGTTAGCTCGATCGTTATTGGAGGAACAGGTAGTGGATCCGACAACCGAATTCCAGGGTCACTGTCAAGAACAGGTCCCTACCGATCCGATGAGTCGGAGTGCTATCTACCCTGACGGAAAAAGATAATTCTTCTCCAAATTTCTGCTTATGGATGTCGCGTGCTTTAACTATAGGTATATGATGGGATTTATCGAGCTAAAAAAAGGAGAAAAGGGGTTATGGGCTCTGTATAGTGCAATTCCAATAAAAGGTGAATCACGGGTACTATGGTCCAAATTATACAAAAATTGACATCCTTTCACCATCCTACCAAGCACTATCACATGCCCTAGGGTTCAATGACACCCTGATGCACGAAGGGCCTTGAATGGGTAGGAAACCCCTTTTGTATTCACGATACTGTCAAATCAGTGGATCTGACATCAACAA
>JASFAX010000473.1:0-61378 GCA_030737875.1 Allium sativum | reverse complement strand
ACTGCTTCTATGATATCTCACTCTGTTTTATATTTACTTGCTTAACTACTGCATTAGACAAGTAGTTGTGTGTTATTTCATATTACACGATCCAAGTGTATTTTATACTTGGCAAGTACACGCACACACACTTTCAGATATATTACACTGCTGGTTATCAATTTGATATATGCTACTCCACTGCATCATTGATTTTGATAAGAACAATTGCTTTACTTGAAATCATTGATAAGAACAGTTGCAACAATTGTAATCATTGATAAGAACAGTTGCAACACTTGAAATATTGATAAGGGCAGTTGTATCCTTTATCTCTTAAGCTGTGTACTGTTGCCCAGTATTTCCTTTGCTTGTGATACATATCTGACCGCCTTAGCGATTCATGTGTCATTTAGCATACTATAATTATTGTACCCAATGCATGTTTGTACTTTGACGCTTGTATATGTTAGAATCTATGTGTACATGACCTTGTAGCTGCACTTGACTTTTGTGCATTTTATACTGGAAATTAATATGTCTTTGCGCACCAATGTGTAGTTGTACCTGAATGTGCATTGTTGTTTTACTATTTGCACCTGAATTTTTGCCATGTCCATTTGTGTTTCACTGTTGTTGGTCATGCCTGCTGCCTTGAGCCTTGTTATTGCTTGTGCTTGTGCACTTGAACATGTTTGTGAATTCTGCCTTATACCTTGATATTTGCTACCTATCCTTGTTGTTGCATTTTTGTCCAGTCTTGGATGCTTGCATATACTGGTCTGGTTTGCACTATTGACTTTGTGCATGTGCTTAAATATATTCATGCATGCCCAGTTTTGTATTTTTGTAATTGTGATACTGCCCATTTCATTTGTTGGTCCTTCACCTGTACACTTCCATACCACTTTCTTTCTTGAGTTGCACTTCATTTGCACCTGAGTTTGAACTGCTTCACTTTTGAACTCTGTACACCTTGATCAGTTGCACTCTTCTATACTTGTTGGCTCATGGCAGTCCCGGTCTTCATGTTGTAGCACCTCTTTGCCATGACACTCGAGTCATGTGTCTTGCCTTGATGTTTCACTATCACATGTTGTTTTACTTATTTACACACATGTTGCTGTTACCATTTCTCCATTACTTGTGCATGTATTTTCTTCTTCTCTGGCTTTTGGTACTGCCACATATATACATGTATATACACATTTATGTATGTGTATATACTATATATATATATATGTGTGTGTGTGTGTGTGTGTGTGTGTGTGTGTGTGTGTTTGGCTGGTGCACATAAATTTGGAAGCTGTCACTGTCATTACTCGGCTAATTATGTTTGGCCATTCCTTGTTGCATTAGTGTTTACTTGGTGCACTATACTTTGTCATGCTCAACTGGCTTGTTCATGTTCATTAGCTCGATATGCACAGTATTCTTGTTGCATTACTGTGTCATAATCACTTTATTGTGAATATTTAAAAAAAAATCAGTAGACCACTATAGTTGAGTTGTGGTTGTTCAGAATCAGCTAATTTTAAATGTTGGTTCAGATCAACAAACCAATATAGTTGTGTCGGAGCTGATCCGTGAGCACTAAAGATACAATCTACCTTATGCTATTTACAGTAATCACTGTGAATATTACAAGTAGTCTAGACTTAGATAAATGTGTGTGTGTGTGTGTGTGTGTGTGTGTATATATATATATATATATATATATATATATATATATATATATATATATATATATATATCAGACCCTGTCTACAAAAATGATGAGAAACACCAAAATTCTAAGGCAAATAAAATTTAAAATAAATTTATATTTGCTTGTATTTAAATTTATTTTTGTTTCAGTTTACTACGTATGTTTCTATGACAGGTATACGGGTGACTGGGCTGAATTGGAGCACAAGAAGACTTAGTGTGTGTTAGTATCAATGAATGTATATGTAATTGAGTATGTATAACTAAGTGAATCGAGTGGAATGTAGTGAGGAACATCTGTATATGTGATTTACTATGTTATTAACAGTGAATTGTAAATAGTGGAGTTTGAAATATGTAATATTTCAAATGTTGAAATAAAATATTTATTTGAATAAAAATACTGTTTGAAATTTAATTCTGTGTAGTAGCGTTTTATTCAATATAAATATCTATAGCAACATTTTTGGAATGTTGTTACAAACACCTATGGATGTTGTTATAGACCCAAATAAGATTTTACTGTAACAATATTTCTTATGTTGCCTTAAATAATCAAAATGTTGCCTTTGAGGTATAAGGCAATGGCAAAAATTGCAACATAGGAAAAATGTTGCCAAAGAACTATGACAACGTTTTTTGGGCTTGACCCAACATTTTTTTTTGTTGTAGAAGGCCATTTATGGCGTAGTCGAAAATGACTATAAGAACAACAGACTTAGTGGGATGAAAATCCGTGGTTATCATGTTATGATGGAAAATTTGTTACTTGTTGCCTGTAAAAGTTTGGATAGTTTCTTTAATATAACAAAGCATTTTACCTATTTATCTCCCATTTGAAACACATGTTTAACGGCCTGTGCAATATAAATGGATGTATCCATTTGAAAGACATTAATATTTAATATATTGAATATTAGTTTAACTACATATATTAGTACATTTTCATTTGAAATAATTCTTAATAGGTACTCAACTTTTTTAAAGATGAAAGGGAGATAGAAAACACGAGTCGAAGATTCAATTGGTAAATCATATACCAAAGAAGAAGCTTCGATTTTTTTCATCATTCTAGTGACTATGTGAACTTATCATTTAAAAGTGCTACATGTAATGATGAAGATATTAATCAAGATGATTCTCAACCAACGTTATATATTTTGAGAAAACATGGTCAATCTGCTGCAAAATGCATAGAAGTATGGTTGGATGACA
Source organism: Allium sativum (assembly GCA_030737875.1). NCBI lineage: Eukaryota > Viridiplantae > Streptophyta > Magnoliopsida > Asparagales > Amaryllidaceae > Allium > Allium sativum. Next base: position 58,477 of record JASFAX010000473.1, on the reverse strand, counting down.
GAGATTACCATGTAGCACATATATCCTTCTTAATCGTGCTTGAAGTCTCACCATTTGTTAGGTAATATATATATATATATATATATATATATATATATATATATATATATATATATATATATATATATATATATATATATTCTTGATACAATATATTCTTCCTAGTATCATCATTTAGATGTTGTGATACAATATATAATCTATATGCACACATATACAATATATAATCTATATTTGCAGTGTTTACAAATCACAACATCTAAATGATGATATCGACAAAGATTTAGCTAGTTGTTTTTCGAACTACGTTTATGATATGATAAATTGTGTGATCAACAAGTATTGAAATATTTATTATGAGACCAAAAAGAAAAGTCAAAACTTATATAATATTCTTCGTTAGTGAATATAAATTTAACACCAAAGAATATGATGTTGAAGACCCAAGTAATCAAATAAATGATTTTTATGGCGTGTTAACCCATGTTTTGAAACGAAGGCAAGATATAAAATTTGATGGATATAAAAAAAAAGGGTGTTGCATTACATTTACTCTTAGAAGCATTCTTATTTGCTTGTAATAGGTTCATTCAAGTTTGGATAAAGTGCTTATCAATTTGCTTTAGACTTATTCTTCTTGTTTAATTATAAACCAGACAACAATTTTTTTTTTTTTTTTCAACTGATTTTGTCCGGTTTTATTACCTGTACTTTGTATTGTTTATATTTGTTGACTAAACAATTCATGAATGAGGTCGATCTTATTCTGCACTTAATTTCGATTTGCAAATCTGGGAAACGATTACGTGTTGCAAGAGTGTGTGGTAATGAAGATGCATGCAGTAGTATTGATTAGCTCTATTATTTACAAATTTCTACTTAGGACAATGTTATATATATTTATTACCAGTTTATTATTTCTCTTCTGCTATTTCATATCAATTAACCATTTATATCTAATTATTACCATAAACTTTGACAAAAATTACTGTGGTTTGATCTCAATAGTCATGCGTATCCTAAAAAACCACCGTGACAACTTATATATTTAGATCCATATCAATTATTAGTTATACATTTTATCAATGATTGATTTTCACCTTCCACACACTAAACAAAAGCGAGTTTAACATTTCTCTATACCCAGCTAGGCAGCTGCGTACTTTGTAAATTAATAAGCAGCAATTTGACTTTCACGTGGTAACGGAAAGCAAGCATATAAAAGTCTTTTCGGAGGATAGGTTACATCGGCCCTTTGAATATATATAGGATGAGCTTGTGGAAGATAGCAACTGAGTAATTAAACAAGACTGGATTTAAACTGAGTATTTTAATATATGGATTAAATGAGATATTTTAGTTTACGGATTAGAAGAGGTATTTATGTGTTAAATGAGGTATTTATATGCTAAAACGGGTGTTTAAGGAGGAAAAAAAAAAACCTTTCAGAAACAGGACAATTTTCCCATGTTGTTTGGATTAAATGAGCAAATGTTGCCCGCCAACAGTATCATATAGACACAATTAACGCTAGATGTTTATTCCCCATAGATTAAAACGCGATTCTGACATCACAGTTAGGATATTGATAGACTTTGAATTAAGTAACTTCGAGTAATCCAGTAACATATTGTATTGATCATGTTGGAAATGTGATTCATATTTTAATATCTGTTGCAATTATATATAGTGAGCCAGGTCATCTGCAGAGATATAGAAGATCATTGAAATATCGAGGACTATACAAAGGAAGACGGTCACGGTCACGGCCGGAAGCTCCGATAAGGAGAATGAAGAAAACGGAGAAGGAGACAGTGTGCACTTCGATCACAACGGAGGTATTTCATGATCGATAGCTTAATTTTTCGGTACTGTAGTTTAACTGGCTCCTTGTTATTTACTTCAGATCAAGGTATTAAATTCCGGCCGACACGCCGGATTTCCGGCCATCTCGGCCCGGTTCCGGCGTGGACCGGACCGGAATTCACCTAAAAAACCGGTTCCGGTTTTCTCTATACAGGAAAAAAAAATAAAAAATCAAAAGGCAGTAAATAAGATTCGAACTGTACAGAGAAAAGAAGGAATCAAACAAAAAAACAAGCTTTATTTTGCATCAACCCATCAATTACACCAATTACGGCAAAAATTACAAAAACAATATAAATTCATGTGACAAAAATCAAATTTTACATCCCCTATAAAAGAACAGGAAGCTCAATCTAAATACATATCTTATTTTGTATTGATATTCAAAGCATCGACTGCTCCGTCTCTCACCGGTTCAGATTGGGAATATTTGCCTCGATCTTCCTCTGCACCGTTTTTCTCTCATCGGTTTAGCTTCGGATTGCCTTGATCTGCGTCTGCCCCATTTCCTTCTGCTTCTCGACGAGCGAACAGGTTCCTCTTTTTTTTTTTTTTTTTTTTTTTTTTTTGTGCCTTTTCGTGATTTAAGAATTAGGTTTAGGATGTCGGCTGGTTAGTAAACGATGATGATATATTTGGGATAAGGGTCGGGTATGTAAATGTGGATGCAGTATGTTTTGGGCTGATATAATATGGATTGTAAGCTTGGCCCACTGTCTTGAACTAATTCATTGATTAATTTGATTTGTGGTTCTCGGCAATTTACAATCCGATAGACATGCTGGAGAGAAATTTTAGTAAACGTCAGTATTAATTTAGTACCATCTGGATAGACTGTCTTGAACTAATTCATTGAATATTTTAGTAAACGTCAGTATTAATTTAGTACCATCTGGATCATTTGTGAGAATATGATGACGACGTTCTTAAGTTCGGACCAATTGCAACAATATGCTTTTCCATCATATTACAATCTGGCACACGATGAAAATAACGACGAACAAAATTTATTCGATGCTCACAGAAATAGCTTTTGGTATTAAACTTTTATGTTGTATCTATTGTATCCTCTATGTAATCTGAGTAATCTAACAATTAGTGTTTGCATATTTATCTGTGTAATTATAAAAAAAACGTACCGGAATTGACAAACCGGAAATAAACCGGAATTACCGGAATTTCCGGAACGGAACCGGATTTTTACATTTTCTACGTGACCGGAACGGAACCGGAAACCGGATTTTCGAACCTTGCTTCAGATGTCGTTAAGACTGCATTTCCAGATCACATTTAAGTTGTCAATAATATTTTTAACATTTAATTTTATTTAAGTTTAGAAATTAATCTCTCTACAGCAAAAATAATAATAATAATATACAAGTCTAAAATTCAGCGAAGTCATGCAACTGTAATGTCACATACAAGGTTTCAAATTCAAATTTTCTACATGATTAATTAAATTCATTTAAGATACTCAAAGTTAATAAATATACAGTATTAGAGCATAATACAGTGCGGCTACTAGGTTACAATACATATTACTCTGTCTATATGAAACGTTGGTCTCTTAGCCTACTTGACCAACACATATAAGTTCTGGGCTGATCTAAAAGCCCATGTACAAGCTATGCAATACTCTAGTGTACATCTGTTTCATTATTCAATTAGAATACATTTTACAAACTTCTTGTTAATACTTTGATATGGTATCGGAGCCACTAATTGCTTAACAGCAAATCGGATCCTTATCAATTTACAAATCTCTTCAGCGATTCAACTTGAGGGGATTGATTCTTTATCAATCATCATCATCAGGCCTGTGCCGTCCTCGCACAGCTGATCTGAGACCATCTGCACCGGTTGCAACAGTCACCTTCAGCCTCGTCGTTTTTCATCATCGTTGTGTTGTCCTGGATCATCAAATACAAGAATAAATTCTTGTATTCAAGTGATCTGGTTTCACAACATTCTTCTTGGAGCAGTTCTTGACTGCATTTCATCACTATGTCGTCCTCGATCATTAGACACAAGAACAAATTCATGTATCTGAGTAAGCTGGTATCACAAGTGATTTCTGAAATAGTTCTTGACTGTTTTCATTGACAATTTCTTCTTTATCCCTCATACCATGACTGGAGGTTCAACCAGAGGTTCGACCACACCATCATCTGTGGCAAAAACTGACCAGTCAGCAACTGATCTGACTCAAGAATTAATCAAATCAATAATTAAGCCGCAGAGCCAACTAATCTCAATACAGCTTGATGAATCAAATTTTCTTGCTCTGGAAGCTGCAGATTGAGACATCAGCAAAGGGTTATGGGCTTGAAGAGTACTTATATGGGACACAAACAATCCCTGCAAAATACACAAGAGATGCAGAGGATAAACTTGTACTAAATCCAGATTTTACTACATACTAGAGACAAGATAATCTAATCAGTTCTTGGATCATGTCATCAGTGGGCGCAAATCTACTGCCACAACTGATAGGTTGCAACTCTTCACATGAAATTTGGTCAACACTACGAAGAGTTTTCGCATCCCAATCCTCTGCAAGGGTCCTACATTACAAAAGACAACTCCAAAACATCAAGAAAGAGAATTCAACTATGAATGACTATCTCATGAAAGTAAAGAACTTATATGACCAATTAGCATGCGCTGGTCAAAGAATCACTGAAAATGAACAAGTTCTCTACATAGTAAGTGGTCTTGATGATGAATACGAGGCAGTCGTTGCATTCATAACATCAATTGAACCGACCCCTTCACTACAGAATGTCTACTCAATGTTGTTAAGCCATGAAGGCAGAATTCAACAAAAAAGGGAAGTGCGTACTGAAATCAACTTGACCACCAACAAATTCAAGAATCAAGAACAAGGAAACAGTTCAAAAAATCAGTTAAACACATACCAGAGAGTTGGACAACCTGGCTGAGGAAGAGGAAGATCTGGTAGAGGCAACAACAACAGATCAAAATGTCAGATTTGTGATAAAGTTGGACACATGGCCAACATATGTTATTTTAGGTCCAACAACAATTTCAATACTGGTCAAAACGCCAACAACAATCGAAATAACACTGCAGCAAACTTAGTTAGCAATCAAAGTGACAACAAAACTTCTCAATATAATGGAAATGAGGCTGCTAGCATTTCAGATGTTTAGGATGATGCTTGGTACTCTGATTCTGGCGCCACAAATCATGTAACCAACAACTTAAGCAACTTAAATCTTGGCTACAGAGAGTATAGAGGTAAACAATCTCTATCTATGGGTAGTGGCAACACTGTCTACATCACACACACTGGTCACACTAGCATTAGGGGTACAAGACAAATCTTTCTGAATAATCTATTAAGAGTACCTAATATAAGAAAAAAATCTTATAAGTGTGTCACAGTGTGCTAAAGATAATAATGTCTCATTCGAATTTTATCCAAATCATTGCTTGGTTAGAGACCTTCTAACCAAGAATATCATTTTGCAGGGTAATGAACAAAATGGACTTTACAAGTTTGATGTTGATTCAAGAAATAGTTCTGATTCTAAACAAGTTATGGATGTAATGTGACTGAATTGAAAAATGATGAAAACTGTAAGACATTTGATATATGGCATTGTAAGCTAGGCCATCCTAGCATGAAAATTGTCAAACAGATTCTAAATAATAGTAATATTGCAATCAGTATTCCTGAACACACTACTTTTGCTCATACTGTCAACTAGGCAAAAGTCACAAACTGATGTTCCAAAACTCTGAAACATCATATAATAAGCCACTTGAACTAGTTGCAGTGGATCTATGGGGTCCAGCTCCAGTGAACACCGATTACAAATATAACTATTATATATCGTTTATTGATGCATACTCTAGACATGTTTGGATTTACTTTATGAAATCAAAGTCTGAGACTTACAGTGCAGTCATAAAGTTCATCACAAATGCTGAAAACCAGTTAAACAACAAAGTTAAAGTGATTCAATCTGATGGAGGTAAGGAGTTTTTGCCTTTAAAATAATACTTTATAAAAAAAGGAATTACTCATAGACTAACTTGTCCTCACACCTCTAAGCAAAATGGTCTTATAGAGAGAAAGCACAGACACATAGTTGAGACTGGATTTGCCACTTAAATTTTGGCCTGATGCTTTTGCTACAGCAGTGCATCTCATAAACAAACTACCAACAAAAGTGCTTGATTTTAAAAGTCCTATTGAGGTTCTAAATAACATCAAGCCAAAGTACAATGAACTAAAGGTTTTCGGGTGTCTATGCTTTCCTTACATAAGACCCTACAATTCACACAAGCTTGATTTTAGATCAACCCCATGTACTTTCCTTCGTTATGCTCTTGATTATAAGGGTTATAAATGTCTAGACAGTAGTGGCAGAATTTATATATCTAGACATGTAACCTTTAATGAAAGAATATTTCCTTCTAGCAAGGAAGAGTACAAAACAACTAAGAAAGTATATAATCCAAAGGTATCAGTTCCTAGTATACCTGACCTTCGTGAAGAAACCATTCCTGTGTATAAGCAGAACATCATGCAACTAAGTCAAGTGACTGCTAACGACTCATGCCCTCAACATACACCAATCAGATATGACACTGATCAAGGGTTAACTAATACATCTGAATGCTCAAACAAAATTTCTCAAAAGAGTGTTAGTGACAACAATCAAGAGGGCACAACATCTCATGAAATTGATTATAACAAAGAAGATACTACTGCACAAGTTCAGAACAAGCACCATATGACAACCAAAGGCAAAAGTGGCATTTTCAAACCCAAAGTGTTTTACATTCAAGAATCTCTTGATGAGCCATCCACTTATCATCAGGCAAAGCTAAATGATAAGTGGATGGATGCCATGCAAGAGGAGTACAATGCACTAATTAAGAATAACACTTGGACACTTTTTCCATGTCCTGAAAATAGAAACATCATAGGATGCAAGTGGACATTTAGAATTAAAAGAAATTCTAATGGTTTAATATCAAAGTATAAGGCAAGACTAGTGGCAAAGGTTATTCACAACAGTATGAAATTGATTTCAAAGAAACATTTTCAACTGTTGTGAAACCCACCACTATAAGAATAATACTAACTATTGCCTCACACAAGAATTGGGCCATCAAACAACTAGATGTGAATAATGCTTTTTTGAATGGTGTATTATAGGAGGAAGTCTATATGGATCAGCCTGAAGGTTTCAAGACACAAGGAAAAGAAAATTTTGTGTGCAAACTCAGCAAAGCAATTTATGGTCTCAAGCAGGCCCCATGAGTTTGGTTTGACAAACTCAAGTCAACTCTCTCAAGACTAGGCTACAATCCCACAAAGGCTGACAACTCCCTATTTACTAAATTCTTCAACAACACTGTCACCTACATACTTACTTACGTTGATTATTTTCTAATTACAGGTAATAGCATTGAAGAAACTCAGAGTGTTACTAGACAACTAAACAAGGAATTCTCAATCAAGGATCTAGGAGAATTGTCATATTTCCTTGGGATTGAAGCTATCAGAAATCACAATGATGAGTTACAGCTAAATCAAAGAAAATACATCAGAGAAATCCTTACAAGATCCAATATGGATAAGGAAAATCCACTACCAACTCTTATGGTCAGCAACATACAAATCAGCAAAGACAAAGGAGAAACAATTGATAATGAAAGACAATACAGAAGCATAGTGGGAGCTCTACAATATGTTACCATTACAAGACCTGACATCACTTATAGTGTGAACAAAGTCAGTCAATACATGCAAAAACCATTAAGTGATCATTGGGTTGCCTAAAGAGAATACTAAGATATCTAAAGGGGACCATGGATTTGTGTTTAAACATGAAGCACAACAAAACCCTAAACCTAACAGGTTATGCAGACTCTGACTGGGCAAATGACAAAGATGACAGAAAGTCAACTTCTGGCTATTGCATATTTCTTGGTAAAAGTCCTATACCATGGTGTACCAAGAAACAATCGACTGTGTCAAGGTCAAGTACAGAAGCTGAGTACAGGTGTATACAAGTACAATAGCAGAACTAATGTGGATTCATTCCCTACTAAGTGAGTTAAAAATTGAAACCAGTGGAAAAACTACAATTTGGTGTGATAATTTAAGTGCTATAGCAATCACTGCAAATCCAGTTCTACACTCAAGAACATAGCATATGGAACTCGATGTCTACTTTGTGCGAGAACAAGTCATCAAAGGGAAAATTGTAATTAATCACGTACCTTCCACTTACAAATTGCAGACATTCTGACAAAGCCACTGTCGAAGATGAACTTCATAAGACACATGGAAAATATAAGTATCTGCAAATCTGTGCTCGCATCCAATTCTATCAACAGCAAGGAAGAACTGAAAGCAACACAGAATCCTAAGAAGTGCAAAAGCTCAGATCTCCTGCAAAATCAAAGGAAAAGAGCTGTCATCAACTCAATCGCACAAAATAAATCTGAAAATAGAAGAAGTCAGACTCAAGTCAGCTATGAAGGCACAAATCTCTCATTAGAGAAGAAAACTGAAGTCAATCAGTCAAGAAATTTCAAGGAGATCATAAAAATTTGAGGAGATCGCTTCATCCAGCCGCCATTTGTGTGTTCAGCAAACCCTAACCAAGTTGTTAGGTTTGAGGGGGCATATTAGAGCATAATACAGTGCGGCTACTATGTTAAAACGTTGGTCTCTTAGCCTACTGGACCAACACATATAAGTTCTGGGCTGATCTAAAAGCCCTGTACAAGCTATATAATACTCTCGTGTACATCTGTTTCATTATTCAATTAGAATACATTTTACAAACTTATTGTTAATACTTTGATATACAGCTAAAATTTAACCATTCCAATGCGGATGAGTTTTCTATAATATGATTATCAAAAGTTAACCCAGCACGGTATGAACTGAGATTGATTATGTGTAGAAAAGTTTCTACATTGAAGTTCACGCCATATATCTGATAAGAGTATGGATTTTGATACCTAATTTAGGCACCAAGCTAACATGTGTTAGACTTATATGGATCAATTTAGGTAGGCAGTGTTTCAAATTTCAGTCATGGTCAGGCATATCATAAAGAAATAACATGCTTATTTTTAACTCTTCTGTGATTGAAGGAGTATGTAAGTGTCATCGCTGCACTTCGACCTACCATTTAAGCGGTCATGGATTACACTTAGTTCAGAAACATCAAACAAATTACCAACGGATGGTGGATAATAAATCACCAATAGCAACGTTTTCACCATTTGTTTGTGCAGCAGACAAAGGTTAGTTCTTTGGTTTTGTACACGACAGTTGTTAAATGCTACAATAAATGGAATTCAATGTTTGGTTCTAAAGGCCTTGTCGGTTCCCACTGGTATATATTCATAACCAACTATGCCTATCTTCTCAAGATGGACTCAAATGAATAGTGTGATTGAAAATTTTGTTGAACAGGAAGAGGATTCGATATTCGTCAGGCCTTTAGAAAAAGAAAATATAACATTAATTTGACAAATTCCGATACTATATCTAATGATAAAATCAACTGCATTTCCTTCCTTTTCAAATCGAATTAAAGAACCAACAAAGACAATGGAGCAGGTATTAATAACCACTCAAATACTCAAGGTTAATTTACCATGTATAGGGTTGTATGTTCTTGATTTGGGTCTTAGTGGAACTCTTGTTTTAAACATTAATCATTTCTTATTACATAATTTACGCAGGTAAAAATGTCATATCTACCGGAACTAAAGCTAAGCAATGTGATCTTGATGAAGAAAACAATTTAAAGTCACCTATTAATTCTCATCTACAAGGTGAAATTTAATCTAGTTATACAATTAAATAATAATATTTATCACTTATGACCAAAAATAATTTATATGAACCTTTTTGGTAATATTATATTTTTATACAGATAATTATAAGATGCCAAATGGTTCTATACCTAAACAACATGTTCTCGATGATGCTGGTGGTTTGAAGCAACCTATTTCCACTAATCAACCTTCAGGTGTAAATTTAAGTGAACAATAGGATTACATCCATAAAGTGAAACTTCATTCAAAGAAGATCTTCCTAAGATTCAATGTAAAGTGGATCTATGCTTTACTATAATAACGTATTTTTATGATTTTTTGTGCTAGTGTCTAAAGAAAATTAAAAAAATTGTAAATATTAACAAAATATTACCGTAAAAGGAAAAAATTTGTTGGAATGTTTGCACTTATTGTGAAAAAGTGCAGACATATCATCAATTATTGCATAATATGTTATTGATACTTGAGAAGAAAATTAAGTTTTTAAATGTCTGCATTCAATGTGAATAAGTGCTGAGATATCTGGAAAAACCCCCACTACTCCAGACATGTATCGGTGTATCAAAAAACTGCAGGCATGTCTACAAATCTTTCATATAATTGCTGCATTTCTGCAATTTTACTGAAAGCGATATATTTATCATTTGTATGCAATTTTTATTTTTATTTTTATGATTTTTATATGATAATGTAATGTATGAATAAGTGTGCGCATTGAATTTTAAAGTTTGAATAAACAGCAAAAATTGCATAAAAGCATGCAACATTTCAATATAATTATAGTTAGAATATGTGGCTGACCGTCACAGTATACTTTACATTATGTTATGTATGTACATCGGGTTATACCCGCTTTCATTATCTTAGCATCTATTTCATTCTGGCCCAAGGCCTGCTAATTGTATTATTTATACTAAACCTACCTGTACATCATTCTATTAGCAATACAATTCTCAAAAGGTTTATACATTTGTTCTTTACAAAAGCTTACATGGTATCGGAGCTTTAAGCCTCACGACACCAATCTCCTTCCTCCCAGCATTAGAGAGATTTCATCATCTGCCAGTGGTTGCGATTGGCGGCAGATCGTCAAAGTACTCTCATCACTCGATTCTGCCTGTGTAGTCTATGTTCTTACAGTTCTTTATCTGATTTTCGATCTGTGGATCATTGAGCCTCACCGAAGATCATCAGTTTGATCCTCATTTGATCTCGGCTGCTCTCACACACAGATTCATCCTCCTTGTATCTTTCCTTTCTTCCATTGAATTTCTGTCGTGATCTTTTATTAGAAGTTCTTGATTTTTATCACTGTGTCTTCTGATTTCTGTTTCCTATCACCAACATGGCTCAAGGCGATAACGCAGTAACTTCTACTGATTCAAGAACTGGTGTCTCATCAACACCACCAAATCAACCTCCTGAAAATTTATCCAAGATTATAATCAGCCCTCAAAATCTATTGATACCCATTCAACTAGATGAAACAAATCATCTACCCTGGAAATTTCAGATTGAAACAGCAATTGAGGGATATGGACTAAATGACTACATCAACAGGTTGAAGATAATACCAGAACAATACATTACCAATGATAAAGGTGACTTTGTAATCAACAGAGAGTACACAATCTATAAAAGGCAGGATAGACTTTTGTATTCTTGGATATTATCGTCAATTAATGCAAGTATTGTTCCACAATTGATTGGATGTAAAACTTCTTTTGAAACATGGAATATGATTCAAAAACTATTCAGTTTGCAATCATCAGCCAAAGTAATGCAGTACAGAAAACAACTCCAAATTATCAAAAAAGAAAATCATATTATAAGAGAGTACCTTGTTAAAGTCAAGAACTTATGTAACTTACTTGCATCAGCAGGTCAAGTTATATCTGATTCTGAACAAATTGTGTACATCCTAAATGGTTTAGATGATGATTAGGAGGCTGTTGTTGCCATTATATCATCCATGGATCCAACTCCTTCTATTTTATATGTTCATTCCACTCTTATCGCTCATGAGGGCAGACTAGACCACAAGAAATCAACTGTTGCAGATCTATCTGTTAATTATGTTGCAACTAACAAAGCAAGAATCAAGAAAAATCAAATAATCAACAGAGAGGCAATCAGTTTAATAGAAGCCAACGTGGAAGAGGTGGAAGATATAATAATAACAATAACAACCGACCAAGATGTTAGATCTGTGAAAAATTCGGTCATACTGCTAATAAATGCTACTTCAGATATGATTCTAGTTGTAACCCTACTCAAAGTAACCAAAAAGGAAGTAATATGAGTGCCAATTTGACCAATGTTCAACAAGAATCAAGAAAGCAGCAAGATAACTCAAGAGGTGATGACAATGCTAAAGCTGATGACATAAATGATGAGGCTTGGTTTCCTGACTCAAGTGCAACAAATCACGTCACTAACAACCTTAACAACTTAAATCTTGGCAACAAGGAATATAGAGGTAAACAATTAATACAAATGGGTAATGGTCAATCCTCAAATATCACTCATACTGGGAAAGCTTTCATTCAAGGTGATAGAAAACTTTATTTAAATAATATTTTGAGAGTGCCTCAAATAAATAAAAAATTGATAAGTGTTTCTCAGCTTGCTTGTGATAATAATGTTTACTTTGAGTTTTATCCCAATCGTTGTCTTATTAAGGATATTCTAACAAAGAAAGTTTTATTACAGGGTAGAGAAGACAAAGGCTTTTACAAGTTCACCAGTGTTGACTCAAAAGGGCTGAGTGAAAATAGTACTCTTTGTTATGTATCATAGATTACTAATGAATGTAGTAATAATTCATATGAATTCTGGCATGCTAAACTTGGTCATCCAAGTATTGATGTAGTGAAAAGAGTTTCTAATTCTAATCAAATCTCTGTTGATAAATCATTCACATAAAATTTATGTACATATTGCCAGTTAGGAAAATGCCATAAAATTCCATTCAAAACTTCTGACACTTAATACACATTTGCACTTGAACTTATACTATTGATCTATGGGGTCCAACCCCTGTTAATACTGATTATAATTTCAAGTATTATATCTCGTTTATTGATGCTTACTATAGATTTGTTTGGATTCATTTTCTTAGAAGTAAGAATGAAATGGAAAGTGTTGTAATTCATTTCATTAAGATAGCAGAAAAGCAAACTGGTTGTAGTGTTAAGATCATTCAAACTGATGGAGGCACTGAGTTTAAACCACTCAAAACTTATTTTCAAGAAAAAGGCATTTTGCAAAGAACAACATGCCCATATACTTCTAAGCAAAATGACTTAATAGAAAGAAAACACAGACATGTGGTTGAAACAGGATTTACCTTACTTGCACAAGCATCCATGCCCCTCAAATTTTGGCCAGATGCTTTTGCTGCTTCAGTTTCCTCATCAATAGACTTCCAACCAAGGTTCTGCAATACAAATGTCCAAATGAGGTACTGTTCAAACACAAACCAGATTATAAGTTTCTAAAAGTATTTGGTTGCTTATGTTTTCCCTGCCTACGAATGTACAACACACATAAATTAAATTTTAGATCATCACCATGTACATTTATAGGCTATGCTAACAATATTAAAAGTTATAAATGTCTTGATAGCAATGGCTGAATTTTCATATCTAGACATGTAACCTTTAACGAGCATGTATTTCCATTCAAGATGGATAAAAAAAACAAATAAAATTTATAATGCCAAATTCTTTGTTCCTCCTATACCTATTTATAGTGATCTTACCTCTAATGTAGAAAACCAGAGTTGTTTGAATGATTCAGGGTCTCAACTTTCATCTAGAGAAAGTGAGAACAGTGATAATGAATCATTTAGAGGAAATGACTCTCAATCTTTCCCTCAAACTAAGGTTGAAGGAGAAAATATCAACAATAATAGTGGCAACAGTGAGGATGGTTCAGACACTAGTCAATCTGCCTCACATGCCACTAGTACTGGTCAATCTATCCCACAAGTTACTGGTCATCATATGATAACCAGAGCCAAGCGTGGCATTTTCAAGCCTAAAGCCTTCAATATCAATTTAGACCTTGAAGAAACACATAATCATCAACAAGCCATTCAACACAGCAAATAGAAGTCAGCTATGGACGAAGAATATAAAGCTCTCATCAACAATCATACATGGAAGTTGACCAGACTACCAAAGCATAAAAATATTGTAGGCTGTAGATGGACGTTTAAGCTCAAAAGAAATGCAGATGGATTAGTTCATAAATACAAAGCAAGATTAGGTGCAAAGGGGTTTACATAACAACATGGATTTGATTTTAATGAAACATTTTCCCCTGTTGTCAAGCCTACAACTACTAGGGTTATTCTGACCATTGCACTTCATAGAAAGTGGTGTATTAGACAGTTAGATGTCAACAATGCATTCCTGAATAGGGAACTTCAGGAAGAAGTATATATGGAACAACCACCAGGTCACAAGGATCAGAACAACCCTGAACTAGTATGCAATCTAAATAAGGCTTTGTATGGACTAAAACAGGCACCTAAGGTTTGGTTTGAAAAGCCAAAGGCAACATTAGTCAAGCTAAACTTCAACCCAACAAAGTCAGATAATTCTCTATTTACAAGATTTAACAATGACTCAGTTATATATATATATATATATATATATATATATATATATATATATATATATATATATTGGTTTATGTTGATGACTTCATTATTACAAGAAACAATAATAATGAAGTCAATCAAGTCATTGATCAACTAAACAGAGAATTCTCCATCAAAGATTTGGGAGAGCTACATTATTTTTTTGGGTATTGAAGTCAACAAAATTTCAGAATTAACCATCAAATTATGCCAGAAAATATACATCACTGAAATTCTGCTGAAAACAAAAATGGATCTAGCCAATAGTCTGCCAACACCTATGACTGCCAATTTTCATTTATCAAAATTTCAAGGCGAATCAATTGAAAATGTGGCACAGTATAGAAGTGTGGTTGGTGCACTTCAATATGTTACAGTAACTAGACCAGAGATTACATACAGTATGAACAAAGTGAGCCAGTTCATGAAAAATCCTTTAGATCAGCATTGGAAGGCTGTAAAAAGGATTTTGAGATATTTAAAAGGAACTGTAAATCATGGTTTAAATCTAAAGTCATGCACTAATATTAATTTATTAGGTTTTGCAGATGCTGACTGGGGAAGTGATCCTGATGATAGGAGATCAACAAGTGGCTATTGCATCTATCTAGGTTCAAATTCACATATTCCCACTCATAAACCTTCGGGTATAAGTTTATTCTAATATAAACTATAAAATTGAAATTCCCATCGTACATGTTTTAAAAAAAGGATTTTGTAATTAATCATTTTTGTTTCCTTATTTATACAGATAAGTATGGAATATCAAATGGTCCTAAATCTAAACATGTTGTCGAAAACTGTGAGGGTTTAAGGATACTTATTTCTACTCGTTCATCTCCAGGTATAAATTTTATTCTGCTTCAATTTATCAAATTGTAACACTTATTAAATATGTCTACAAATGTTATATGCACCACTACCTTAGTACTATATGCTAATGCCAAACATATTGCAGATGATACTTTCAGATGGCCACCATTGCTCAGGCATCATGTAGTTGGAAATTCAAATATTCATTCTTCAGAAATACTTACACAAACTGTTTTGGAACTTGATGTGCAAGTCGTGACAACTACAAAAAGACATGAATGGGATATTATGAAAAGTATTGTATATGGTGCTTTGATCGAATCACTTAGTAGCCTAAGTGTAGTGTCATCTGCAGCTGGAGTTGGTTCTTCTACACGTGAGTATCAGTTTTCTTCTTCATTAATTTTCACATATATTGACATGCACTATGTTACATACTACATAAACTTACATATAAGTACCAAAAAGAAGATAAAGAAGAAAGGTGCATGCACGCCTAAGCCGGCTGTGCGTGGATTCATAAATTGATTTTAATCGGGCGCAATATCAAGTAAAGTGGTTGGATTCAAGGTTCTAGATAAGTTGGGTATAATAGAAAAACAGTGTTGATCACCTTGGAACTCTCAGTTACATTTACTGATCAAAATTTGCTCAATCATTTTTATGTTTGCCTGAATAATGCTATAACACCTGACCAGCTGTGCACTCGAAATGCCAGAATAAAGGGATAACCATGGATATCAGTGGATGCATAATGGTTTAAGGAGTTGATGAGTTTTGTGTGTTATTTTGGGTGAAAAAAATGTACTTTTGTATGCTTACATGTTTCCTAGTTTCACATTTATAGTGAGAATATATGCATTCCGGATGGCAAATTTAACCAACGGCTTAATTTTGATTTCCCATCAAGTGAGTCAAATGAACACCAATCGTCTCTGTAATTTACGACATTGTTTAAAAAGTATTTTTAGTCAACTGATATAGAGCTGAAATTGCAGCTTTCAGAATTGAAAAGAGACGCAAATGATGTGAAGAATGCAGACCAAAATCAAAGTCAGTACTACAAGAAACTTGGAAGACAGAAAACTTCAAGCGACATGCATTTTTCTCTATTCTATCATTCATCGTGTTCGGGTTAGTTCCTCCTGCTGTATATGGATTTGCATTCAGAGCAACCAACAACAAAGAAAATAAGATCATTGCAGTTGCGATATCTACATGCCTATGCATAGCTACCCTAGCACTCGGAAAGGCTCACGTCAATCCTCGAAAAGGCTACTTTAGATCTCTCTTTTACTATATTGGGGTTGGTTTGACAGTGTCAGGCCTAGCATATGTATCTGGAGTAATGCTTGAGAAGTTATTTGAATAGTTTTATCTGTTTGATTAAGGCTCACATAATAATGATCATTTCCACTATATCAAAACACCACAAGCTCTATTCTATACAATCACATATTCACAACCCTATATTATGAACTGTCAATTTACTTAATTAATCAGTTAACAGTAAAAGCAAGGTTCGAAATCTGGGTTTCAGGTTCTGTATCAATTATGTAGAAAAGTTAAAATTCCGGTCCCGTTTCGGAAATTCCGAAAGTTGCGATTTAGTTCCAGTTTGTCTATTTTGGATTTCTTTTTTGCAAGTATTCAACTAACATGCAATCCTAACATCAATTACACTAAATTATCCGAATTACATAACGGATTCAAATGATACAACATAAAATTTTAATACCAAAAACTATTCTCTGAGCATCGTATAATTGGTGACATTGTTAGAAGCATATTTGCATATCAACATGTCAATAAATAAAACAAATTAATACACTTATAATTGTAATATTGTAGGTTAGAAGCTTTGTTATTCCTTCATTAAATCTCTAATTTTGTATTATAATGAGCTTCAGTCACTGACAAGTTCATTTTCAAAAGCAACATTTAGAAATAACAATATCACAAAGCAGTATTCTTACGCTGAATTTCCTTTCCTCTATTTCTCTCCTCCTTCCTCTCCCACACTCTCTTTATTCATGCTGAATATTTTCGTGCAAAAGCTTCCTGACATGATAACCCTAAAATTAGCAGATCCCTAAATAACAATCCTATTAAAATTGGACAATCTAAATCTATGACAATTATGGAGAAGATTTTAATTGATTTTTGTAATCAATTAATTATTGGTAATAATTGGAAAGATATGGGAGAGATATTTGATTTGATTAATCAATCAAATATTTGTATATGAGGCAACAAATTTGGATGGAATGAGAAGGCATATTATTTGATTCAAATCAATCAAATATATTTATACGGGGAAATAATCACAAATATGCAAGATTTGCAATCAAGGAAATTGGGAAACTTCTCATGCTTATCTTCAGGAAAGGGTTCATCTTTTTTATTCTTATAAATAGAGAGACTTTCTCATCTTTTTTTAATAACAAGCCTATAGTTCTCTCTTCTTCATATCCTCAATAAGATCCATATTTTTGTATAAATTATATGGTGAGAAATATGTTGAGTGTTTGTATTCTTCTCTTATTGTACTCCCTCTCGTAAAGAAAGAATAAAAGAAGTTGTTGGGTCTCCGTGGACATAGGATATTCATATCTGAACCACGTTAAATCTTTTGCGTCTCTTATTTCAGCTATGGTTTTTGTGAGGCTTCATAATTGATTACTGTCCTTTTGTGTTGAGATTTATTGGTATCTGAATAGACAATACTAGATCCTGATCAAATACGTTTCCACACAAATTAACAAAATTTTCACAATAGTTTGGTATCAGAGCTAGTGTTATTATTCCTATTTAGATATCAATGGCTACTTCTAGTAAATTTATTGGTAGATCTGCAGTCAATTATGGAGTAACTCGTTTTGATGGAAAGGGAGATTTTGGTACTTGGAAGATAAAGATGGAGGCTGTAATGAAGAAGGAGAAGACTTATAAAATTGTTTCTGCGCCTGAGAAATTGAAAGATATGGATGCAGCTGATTTAGATGAGATGGAAGATGAAGCTCTCACAATAATCCAGTTGAGTCTTTTAGATGAAGTTCTTAGAGAGTTTTCTCATGAGAAGAAGGCGAAGGAACTATGTGATGCATTATTAGATGCATATCAAGACAAGTCTCTCACAAATCGGATTATTCTAGAACACCAACTTTATTCATTCAAGATGAAGCCTAGAGCCGATCTTATGGAGCATGTAGATGCCTTGACCACTTTAGTTATGAACCTGATGGAAGCAGATGCTGGTATTATTGATGAGGCTCAAGCTATGATTCTCCTAAGTTCCTTGCCTAAGGAATATACTGCTTTTATCAATTCCATGATTTGTGGCCTCAGTAAAATTAGCATTTCCGATGTAAAGGCTGACCTTCATAATGTAGTGTTAAGAGGTAGATTAGCAAGCACTAGCATTGATAGTGATACCGAGGCTTATCTGTTCAGAGAGGTAGAAGTCAAAGCAAGTCTAAGAAAGGTGAAGGATAGAATTCTTCGAGGTCTCAGTCTAGGGGGCATAAGAACTTGACTTGCCATTATTGTAAGAAGCCCGTGAAATTTATTGCACAATGTCCCAAGCTTGAAGGAAGAAGAAAAGACCTAAAGCAAGTTTCAGCCTCTATAGCGGAGAAATCAGATACAGAGAGTGACACTAATGTGTTTACAGCTTCTGGCTCTTCTGGGAAGAGCACCCTATGTTTGATTGATTCTGGCGCATCCTATCATATGACACCTGATAGGAACTCTTTTTCCACTTACCGTGAGATTGATGGAGGAGAAGTTCTGATGGGAAATGATGCTTCTTGCTGTATGGTTGGTGTTGGTAGTGTAAAGATCAGGATGTTTGACGGTGTTATTCGAACCATTACCGATGTAAGGCTTGTACCAAATTTAAGGAGGAGCTTGATTTCTGTTGGGGCGCTGAGTAGACGTGGACTAAAGATTGAATTTGAAGAAGAGAAGATGAAAATATCTAAGGGTTCCATGATTGTTTTAAAAGAAGTGAGGGGATGAAATCTCTATTTACTAAAGGGCACTAAAGTGGTTGGTGAATCAGCTTCAGTTACTTCAGTTGATTCAGATTCTTCCAGATTATGCACTTGTGAATAGGCCACATTGGCGAGCGCATCATGGATGAACTAAGAAAGCAAGGTTTGATCAATGGAGTTCGGCATTCAAAGCTTGGTTTTTGTGAAGAGTGTGTTCTTGGTAAGCAGACGAAGATTTCTTTTGGTGTTGGTGGGCATAAGGTAAAAGCTGTTTTGGATTATGTTCACACAGATGTTTGGGGACCTTCCCTTTGCCCATCCTTGGGTGGAGCCAGGTATTTTGTTTCATTTATAGACAATTTCTCTTGCAAAGTTTGGGTATACTTTCTAAAGTCCAAAAGTGAAACCTTTGCCAAATTTCGTAAATGGAAATCCATGGTGGAGAAGTAGTTAGGGAAGAAGCTGAAAGTTCTCCATTCAGATAATGGTGGTGAATTCGTATCACAGGAATTCATCGATTATTATGAGTCCGAAGGCATTAAGAGGCATTACACCACACCAGGCAACCCCTGGTCCAATGGAGTTGTAGAAAGGATGAACCAGACATTATTGGAGAGAACTAGATGCCTTCGATTGACTGCTAAGTTGAAGAAGGGATTTTGGGCTGAAGCTTTACCTATGGCGGCTTTCCTCATCAACCGCGCACCTTCTACTGCCATAGACATGAAGATCCCTGAAGAAGTACGAAAAGCAGATCCTGTTAGCTATTTGTTCCTCAAGGTGTTTGGTTGTCTAGCCTACTTGCATGAGAGTCGGAGAAAGCTGGAACCTAGAGCTCGCAAGTGTATCTTTCTAGGTTATAGAAGAGGAGTGAAAGGATATAGGTTGTTGTGTCCTATTTGCAAGAAACTTATTATAAGAAGGCATGTAACTT
The DNA here is from genome assembly GCA_030737875.1 of Allium sativum. Taxonomy (NCBI): domain Eukaryota; kingdom Viridiplantae; phylum Streptophyta; class Magnoliopsida; order Asparagales; family Amaryllidaceae; genus Allium; species Allium sativum. The sequence continues at coordinate 38,379 of JASFAX010000473.1, read as the reverse complement.
TTGATTGAGAAGGCTATGTTGAAGGTGGAGCCTTCCTCATCGGATGACGATGAGAGGACATGTGAAGAATACCAAACACAAAAATATCAGATGTTGATTCTTTCCATAGATGTTCAAATGGTGTTTTCGATGACACTGTGGTTGATGAGGATAGTATGGATACTGGCAAAGAAGATCAGACTCAAGGTGGAGCTCATACAGAGACCATGCCTGTTAGAGAAAGAAGAAAGGCCAGATGGCTTAATGAGTTTTTTGGTTCAAAGACATTGACTTTGATGATATGTCAACATATGCATTAAACATTGTCCATGATGAGCCCAGAGATTATAGAGACGCTATTACGTCAGTTGACAGTTCCAGTTGGTTAGTTTCTATGGAAGAGGAGATCAAATCTTTATAGAAAAATCACACTTTGGATTTGGTGCCACTTCCTACCGACAAAAGAGCTATTGGATGTAAGTGGATCTATAGAGTGAAAGATGGCAGCAATGGAAATATCAGATATGAAGCAAGACTAGTAGCAAAGGGGTAAGTTCAGAAGAAGGAGGTAGAGTATCATGACATCTTCGCTTCAATTGTTAGGCATACTTCTATTCGTATTTTTTTGGCATTAGTTGCTCATTATGATATGGAATTAGAGAAACTAGATGTCAAAACTGCATTCTTGCTTTGTGATCTGGATGAGGAAATTTATTTAAAGCAGCCGGAAGGGTTCATTGATAGTAGCAGACCAGATTATGTTTGCAAACTCAAAAAATCTCTATATGGATTGAAGCAATCTCCTAGGCTATGGTATAAGAAGTTTGATAAGTTTATGCTTTCACAGGGATACTCCAGAAGTTTCAAAGACTAGTGTGTTTACTTTAGGAGATGTGATGATGATATGATTTATTTGTTATTATATGTTGATGACATGTTGATTGCATCTCGGAGTATGGTTAGAATTAAGGAGTTGAATGCGGAGCTCAATAGAGAGTTTGACATGAAGGATTTGGGAAAGGCATAAAGAATATTAGGTATGGAAATAAGTAGGGATAGGAAGCAGAGAGAGAGAGTTAAGGCTCACTCAGGCACAATACGTCGAGAAAGTCCTCGTTCGATTTGGAATGGAGAAAGCCAAACCGGTTGGCACTCCATTAGACTCTCATTTTAAGTTGTCGAAAGACCAATCTCCTACATCGGAAGAAGAAAAAGGTATATGGCTAATATACCTTACTCTAGTTTCGTTGGTAGTCTTATGTATGCGATGGTGTACACAAGACCAGATTTGGCCCATGCAGTGGGTGTTGTGAGTCGATATAAACCCAGCAAAGAACATTGGCAAGCAATGAAGTGGATTCTTAAATATCTTTGAGGCACTCATTTGATGGGATTGCTATATAGTGGAGTAGATGGTGACATCTTTCTTAGAGTATATCGTGATTCTGATTATGCTGGGGATATAGATGATAGGAAGTCAGTGTCGGGCTATGTTTTCACACTTGGCATAGGCTCTATTTCATGAAGATCAAAGCTGCAATCTATCGTAGCTTTGTCAAATACCGAAGCAGAGTCGATATCGATTGTGGAAGCAACAAAGGAAGGCTTACACTTACTTTAGTTGTTGGATGATCTTTCAATGGCGCAGCGGACAGTAGATCTATTTTCAGATAGTTCAAGCGCGATTCATCTTGTAGAGAATCAAGCTTATAGTTCACGGACGAAGCACATTGATGTTAGAGGTTTCTTTCTTATGCTTGAAGAAGAACGAAACAAGATCAAATTAGTGAAGGTGAGTACTTTGGAGAAGACAAAGTCACTTCCAAAAGACAAGTTTGAGAACTGCTCAAACTTGATCAGTTTGCTTCCTACTACTTGAGCGCCATGTGGTGCTGATCCAACAACTAATTTTATTGATTGATGAATATATTTAAATCGAGATGGAGTGTTAAAATTGGACAATTTAAATCTATGCCAATTATGGAGAAGATTTTAATTGATTCTTGTAATCAATTAATTATGGGCAATAAATTGGAAAGATATGGGAGAGATATTTGATTTGATTAATCAATCAAATCTTTGTATATGAGGCAACAAATTTGGATGGAATGAGAAGGTATATTATTTGATTCAAATCAATCAAATATATTTATACGGGGAAACAATCACAAATATGCAAGATTTTCAATCAAGGAAATCTGGAAACTTCTCGTTCTTATCTTCAGGAAAGGCTTCATCTTTATTCTTATAAATAGAGAGAATTGTTCATCTTTTTTAATAACAAGCCTATAGTGCTCTCTTCTTCATATCCTCAATAAGATCCTTATTTCTGTATAAACAATAGGGTGAGAAATTTATTGAGTGTTTGTATTTTGCTCTTATTGTACTCCCTCTTGTGAAGAAAGAATAAAAGAAGTTGTTGGGACTCCGTGGACGTAGGTTATTCATATCCGAACCACGTTAATTATTCTGTATCTCTCATTTCTACTATTGTTTCTGTGAGGCTGCATAATTTATTATTGCCCTTTTGTGTTGAGATTTATTGGTATCTAAATAGACAATACTAGATCCTGATCAAATACGCTTCCGCACAAATTAACAAAATTTTCACAACAAATCCTACACCCTCTCTCCTCCACGCTCTCCCACACTCTCTCTGTCCATGCTGATATCCTGCTGCAAGCTAGATACTCAAATCCTTAAACTCTCTTGCTCCATGATAACCCTAGAACTGGAAGATCCCTAAATTGCTTGATGCTCGTAAGTATTTAATTAAAAGGTTTTTTAAAAGCTTCTCACCGAAAACGAATTTAGTCCTAAATTCTGGTCTGGTCAACGCCGGAACCGGACCAAAATGGGAGGGATTCCGGCGTGCCAGACGGAATCTCGAACCATGAGTAAAAATGTTATGACTAGCGTCTGAGGTGTCCTTGTCGATGGCTTTTCTTAATGAACTATCAAAAAATGCCAGGTTGTATAAGGTTTTTTAAGACGAAATAAGAAGAAATTAGGTAAGAAGTTAGGTTAAGGAAGCAGGAGGGAGATTCAGATGAAAAGTTTAGGTGATTAACAAGGGAGAATTCAGACGATCAAAAGGGAATTCCGGTGAAGATAATCAGAAGGTAGAAGGAGAAGCAAGAGTAAAGAGAGAATAATGCAGAAAGAAAGTGTTTGATATTATTCCTCAACATAGCGAATGCATGTTTAATAACCCTCTGTATATATAGCCTTGTTTGTAATGGTTAGTTTGCCAAACACTATGGCCAATATAATCAAACATAACAATCCCATTAGGGTTTTAGAAAATACATAAAATTACATGAACTTAATGTGCATGTGCACACTGATAACAACATGCACACTCATGCATATCATATTCTAGGGTCTCTACCTTCTTCATTCTACATCTACATTTCCTGACTACACTCCTCCTTCATAGATGACCATGTATGGTGAGTTCTCTGACGATCTATCCACCGGAATCCGATGAACTGCATTTATTTGTTCTTTCTCCATAGTTTTTGAACGGCTTAATAAGGAAAGTTTGTTACAAAAGGTGAAGAAATGCATGGGATCTAAGTTTATATGAGATATAGGATGGAGAAGTTGGGTCATGTTAGGAGAATCCAGCGTATTTTCATCTTCCGAGTGTGTAGTGCAATCAAGTTTGTTTGAATTTTCTTACTTGATAGAAATTGGGAGCATATCACCTGGACTAGGGGCTCTCTGTTCCCCCAGTCCACACCAATCATATTTCCCCATTTTGGGGCAATTTGTAGTCTGCCCCTATACCCTGGTTTATACAGAGGGGGCAAACTACAAATTGCCCTAAATTGGGGGCAATTTGATTGGTCAGGAACGACTATTCGTATATTTTTTTATTAAACTAGTCTTAAGTATACCTCAGGTGGTTCGACATACTTAACACCTATATAATACAATATTACAACAGCTGCATGATCGATTCAAAATGAGACATAATCAACATAATATTTTCCAGTTCACACCACAACATCACAGCCATAGGTACATACGTATACGTACATCAAGTACAGTAAAAAATAATATACATTCGTCCATCCCCATAAAATAATATATACAAAAACAGTGTCTAGCATGACTACTAAACACAAACAAAACTTGCTGTGCGAACAAAACGAGGTAAGTCATCCATAATTATGGCTAAGCTGAAGAGTGTCGAGATCAGGTACTACTTGCAAATTCTCGGTTTAACTCAAGTAAAATATACGCGGGTCAATCTAGTTGTAATTATTGGAGTATAAGACGGTAGGATAATAAACATACAGGATGCATTTCCTTTTAAGAGATACTACATTTTGATTACTTCATGTCGTGAGGTTAATGACCAACAAACCACATACAACACAATTTAAAGGGTTACATATACTGTGATTAGCTGAGCACTTAGGCTTAAGCCTATGGCCATAGGTTTTCAGGTTACTCCACACACAAAATATAAGCACCATCAACCATCAACATAACATGTACACTATCAGCATAAAATGATCTCATTTAAGTATTGTAGACGATAAGAATGAATTCACCTAATAATTCATCAACAATCTCCCACCAGCTATATATATATATATATATATATATATATATATATATGTGTGTGTGTGTGTGTGTGTGTGTGTGTGTGTGTGTGTGTGTGTGCGTGTGTGTGTGTGTGTAAATTAAATCACATAAAACAGGTGAAAAGATTTAAATCGTCAAAATTCCAAGAAGCAGTAATATTATTAATCCTTGGACCCATCATTCCAAATCGCCCACCAGCTATACCAGTCCAATTTAAGCTTATCAATTCTGGTCTATCATGTGTTATACACTAGACACTCACAAGTCTCATATAGGATCCACTAGTCCAATATAGGACCCCAATAGTTCAGATTTTCCGTCCAGCTATTTATGTGCGTTTAGGACCCACCAGTCTAAGTGTTGACAATAATAACACCAGAAAATGTATCAAAGACTCCCAAATAGTAATTAGAATAATGAAAACAATACGTATCATACCAAATCTTTTTTCTAATCGATTTACAGTCAGATAGCCTACTCCACACTAGAAATCAACATATTATATCGATCAATGAGTTTGGAACTAACCGACAAAATTAATCTATGTGTCCCATACCACGTGATTCATTATATCGTTTAAATCGCATTTTCCAAAGTGCAAAAAGTCTAGCTTATATATAAAAATTCTTAACTTGAGAAAACATGTTTGGAAAAGCAGTATTCAAAACATTTTGTTTGTTTCTTTGAAATCCATGTATTTCGGAAAATATGGTTTCTACTATTGCTTTGAAAATGGTAATTTATTTATAAAACAAATCCTTGAAAACATATCCCAAAGCTAAATAAATTTATATAGGGAAAACTTGTAGTCAAAATCTGAAACGTCCTGTATTTCCTGACACGCCGGAATCCTGTACATTTTGAGACACAAATTGTTGTCATGGGATTCCAGCGTGCCAGATGGGATTCCAGTTGCACCATCTCCAATCTTCAATTTGCTGACGACACCATCCTATTTTTCTCACCTACCACCTCCCATATTCATTGCCTCAAGGTGCTTCTCTACACCTTCGAACTCATATCTGGGCTATCAATTAACTATGGCAAAAGTTCCATCATCATGCTTGGAAACTCAAACGAGCTCGGCCCCTCTATCTCCAGCTGCCTCAATTACAAACTTTAATCTTTCCCAATAACCTACCTTAGGGTCCCACTACGTCCAACCAGACTCTTGAGATCTGACCGGTTCCCTCTTATATCCAAAATTGAACACAGGCTAACATCTTGGAAAGCCAACTCTTTATCATCGGTCGGTCGTCTCACCCTAGTTAGATCTGTTCTTTCCACAATTCCCTTCAACTGGATGTCATTTCATAAACTCCCATCTTGGTTCATCACGAAAATCGATACCATTCGAAGCTCCTTTGTCTGGAATGGAGGAAGAATTAAACACCTAATCAATTGGCAAACGGTCTGCATTCCTCATGAACACGGAGGGCTGGGCATCCCCAAACTCGCCCTCTTCAACCAAGCACTGCTGGACAAATGGTTATGGAGTCTCCTTACCCTCGGCTCCTTCGTTTGGAAAGAATGGATTTTAATTAGACATTATGCCTTGAACCCAAATCTTGTCCTTCATTGTTCGCTGATGGCTAGACCGTCTCCTTTTTGGGCTGTAGTTATATCCACAATCCCTAGAATCAAATCCATTTTTCATGTTAAATTGGGTTCTGGTAAATGTTGCCTTTTTTGGTTTGACATTTGGTCTAGTCACCTACTTCTTTCTAAGCTATACCCTAATCTTTTCTCCTCTGTCTCTAGGACGTTCTCCCCAGTTTCGAATGTTTTGGGCTCCAGTCTATTAAGCCTTTATCCTTTGGGCCACTTTGACTTGAATACTCTATCTGATGTACACCAAATACATAGTACTGTTACTTTAATCAATCCCTCTGTTGGGCCAGATGAATACTTGTGGGCTTTAAACCAAAGCAAAGGTTTTTCTGTCTCTTCTTGCTACAGTCTTCTAACTCACCCAGGACATTGCTTCACCTTCCCACGCCTCTAGAAATGTCGGCTGTCACCTCGTATGATCTTCCTCCAATGGTGTCCGACACACAATCAAATCAATACCAAGAGTAGACTCTATAAATTACACATCATTGATGATCCCAGATGTACATTTTGTAACATAAACGAGGAAACAATTGAACATCTTTTCTTTGACTGTGATTTCTCCTTCAGGATTTGGGCTGCATCCAGCTCTTTTCTGCTCTGCTTCATACTAAATGTTACTTCTTTCTACCAATATTGGCAACATAATCCACCGGATCAATTGATGGATTACCTTTTGTCGATCTTTAGTTGGGGCGTTTGGATTGAGCGTAACGCACGCACTTTTAATAAACGAAAGATGCACTACTTTGGTACCTGCAGCTTCATCGTTCACTAGTTTGAAACATATACAGAAACTTCTAGACATGCTCGCTTTAGACACACCCTCCAGGCGCCTCCTTCTCCGGGTACCCAGTGCAGAAGCTCGGCCCAGCGTGGATGAATGCTCATGGTGCTTCAATGGCTTGACAAGGCTTATGATATATGCTATATGATGTTTAGATTGTTTAGTTATTATCTCATGCTACTGGTATTTTGGGATGTACTATATATATGCTCTATGTAATATATCTATTTAGACTGTTTTTGGGACGTTCTTCGTCCTAAACTCTATGCCACTGGTTGGGCCTGTTAATTAGACTATTATATATTATTATTAAGCTAATCGGCGGTGTAGCCCCGTACTGCACAACCGTCTTCCTCAAAAAAAAATCGTACTGATTAACCATTGGTATTAAAATAGAAAAAGTAATACGTAGTGTATGTTATGGAAAAGAACTTATACATTAAGGCAACTGGATAACAGAAAGTAGAATAACAACTTAAAATCTTGATTTCTTCTATACACCTTTGCATAATAATGAGAGCAATGACAGAATTAAGTGATTTTGCCGATATAACCAACGTTGACTTAACGGACATATTCAATTAAAATGATCAACCACTTAACAGCCACATCAATGACCTTAATCACATATTCAATCCACGATTAGAAAAGCCAACATCATTCATCGATGGTAGAACTCCTAAGAAAAACAACTTTGTATCAAAACGGTTTTGATGACCAAATATTCCAAATGCTGGCAGCTGTGATATGTGGAGAGATAATACAAATGACTAAATAAAACCCATTCCCATTTTAGATGAGAAAAAAATGGCCAGCATGTTATATCATAACACGGACTGTTTTATTCATTGCACATTATGGCTTTATCTAAATCTCAATGTGTTGTCTTTCAACAGATCTCAGCACATGTAGACCATGAGAAATCGTTTTCAAATCCTTACCCATCAGAAAATTGCACAGTGATCTTCTTAGAGGTCTGAGCAAGCCATGACCCTATCTTTAGAAGCCATGTGCACATATCGGTGTTACCATGTGCAAACCTTCCCTACTTCTCTATATAACCAATGAACAACATAATTTTTCCAACACAGTATACTACAATAGAAAGCTGCCTTCGCCTTTCATTCTTCTTCCAAATTCGAACAGCTTCTTCAAAAAAAAACTACAACAACAGACACCAGCAGGCTCGGATGATCAGAGGAGCTTGCTAGGGGAGCTCGACGCTGTTTTTGAAGGTGCAGCAATCCATGGTAGTCCGGACATACGGTGACGGCAATGGTGCAAGGATCCTTCAATTTAAATGTATTATTGAAGTGGGAGTTTTCGAAAAGCAAGGGTTCTTTTGGTGACTGCGATGGCACAGTAAGGCCATAGGGCGTGCAAATTCTCGGTCCAACTCAAGTAAAAAATACACGGGTCAGTCTAGTTGTAATTATTGGAGTATAAGACGGTAGGATAATAAACATATGGGATGCATTTCCTTTTAAGAGATACTACATTATGATTACTTCATGTCGTGAGGTTAATGACCAACAGACCACATACAACACAATTTAAAGGGTTACAATATTGTGATTAGCTGAGCACTTAGGCTTAAGCTTATGGGCATAGGTTTTCAGGTTACTCCACACACAAAATATAAGCACCATCAACCATCAACATAACATGTACACTGTCAGCATAAAATGATCTCATTTAAGTACTGTAGATGATAAGAATGAATTCACCTAATAATTCATCAACAATCTCCCACCAGCTATATATATATATATATATATGTGTGTGTGTGTGTGTGTGTGTGTGTATGTGTGTGTGTATATACATATATAAAATAAATCACATAAAATAGGTGAAAAGATTCAAATCGTCAAAATTCCAAGAAGCAGTAATATTATAAATCCTTGGACCCATCATTCCAAATCGCCCACCAGCTATACCAGTGTAACTTAAGCTTATCAATTCTGGCCTATCATGTGTTATACACTAGACACTCACAAGTCTCATATAGGATCCAGTAGTCCAATATAGGACCCCAACAGTTCAGATTTTCCCTCCAGGTATTTATGTGTGTTTAGGACCCACCAGTCTAAGTGGTGACAATAATAACACCAGAAAATGTATCAAAGACTCCCAAATAGTAATTAGAATAATGAAAACAATACGTATCATACAAATCTTTTTTCTAATCGATTTACAGTCAGATAGCCTACTCCACACTAGAAATCAACATATTATATCGATCGATGAGTTTGGAATTAACCGACAAAATTAATCTATGTGTCCCATACCACGTGATTCATTATATCGTTTAAATCGCATTTTCCAAAGTGCAAAAAGGTCTAGCTTATATATAAAAATTCTTAACTTGAGAAAACATGTTTGCAAAAGCGGTTTTCAAAACATTTTGTTTGTTTCTTTGAAATCCATGTATTTCAAAAAATATGGTTTCTAGTATTGCTTTGAAAATGGTAATTTATTTATAAAACAAATACTTGAAAACATATCCCAAAGCTAAATAAATTTATATAGGGAAAACTTATAGTCAAAATCTGAAACGTCCTGTATTTTCTGACACGCCGGAATCCTGTACATTTTGAGACAACAAAATGTTGTCATGGGATTCCGGCGTGCCAGATGGGATTCCAGTTGCACCATCTCCAATCTTTAATTTGCTGACAACACCATCCTATTTTTCTCAACTACCACCTCCCATATTCATTGCCTCAAGGTGCCTCTCTACACCTTCGAACTCATATCTGGGCTATCAATTAACTATGGCAAAAGTTCCATCATCATGCTTGGAAACTCAAACGAGCTCGACCCCTCTGTCTCCAGCTGCCTCAATTACAAACTTTAATCTTTCCCAATAACCTACCTTGGGGTCCCACTCCGCCCAACCAGACTCTTGAGATCTGACTGGTTCCCTCTTATATCCAAAATTGAACACAGGCTAGCATCTTGGAAAGCCCACTCTTTATCATCGGTCGGTCGTCTCACCCTAGTTAGATCTGTTCTTTCCACAATTCCCTTCTACTGGATGTCATTTCATAAACTCCCATCTTGGGTCATCACGAAAATCAATACCATTCGAAGCTCCTTTCTCTGGAATGGAGGAAGAATTAAACACCTAATCAATTGGCAATGGTCTGCATTCCTCATGAACACGGAGGGCTGGGCATCCCCAACCTCGCCCTCTTCAACCAAGCACTGCTGGACAAATGGTTATGGCGTCCCCTTACCCCCGGCTCCTTCGTTTAGAAAGAATGGATTTTAATTAAACATTATGCCTTGAACCCAAATCTTGTCCTTCATTGTTCGCCGATGGCTAGACCATCTCCTTTTTGGCTGGAGTTATATCCACAATCCCGAGAATCAAATCCATTTTTCATGTTAAATTGGGTTCTGTTAAATGTTGCCTTTTTGGTTTGACATTTGGTGTAGTCACCTACCTCTTTCTAAGCTTTACCCTAATCTTTTCTCCTTTGTCTCTAGGTCGTTCTCCCCAGTTTCAAATGTTTTGGGCTCCAGCCCATTAAGACTTTATCCTTTGGGCCACTTCGACTTGAATACTCTATCTGATGTACACCAAATACATAGTACTGTTACTTTAATCAATCCCTCTGCTGGGCCAGATGAATACTTGTGGGTTTTAAACCAAAGCAAAGGTTTTTCTGTCTCTTCTTGCTACAGTCTTCTAACTCACCCAGGGCATTGCTTCACCTTCCCACACCTCTAGAAATGTCGGCTGTCACATCGTATGATCTTCCTCCAATGGTGCCCAGCACACAATCAAATCAATACCAAGAGTAGATTCTGTAAATTACACATCATTAACGATCCCAGATGTACATTTTGTAACGCAGACGAGGAAACAATTGAACATCTTTTCTTTGACTATGATTTCTCCTTCAGGATTTGGCTGTATCCAGCTCTTTTCTGCTCTGCTTAATTCTTTCTACGAATATTGGCAACATAATCCACCGGATCAATTGATGGATTACCTTTTGTCGATCTTTAGTTGGGGCGTTTGGATTGAGCGTAATGCACACACTTTTAATAAACAAAAGATGCACCACTTTGGTACCTACAGCTTCATCGTTCACTAGTTTGAAACATACACAGAAACTTCTAGACATGCTCGCTTTAGACACACCCTCCAGGCGCCTCCTTCTCCGGGTACCCAGTGCAGAAGCTTGGCCCAGCGTGTATGAATGCTTATGGTGCTTCAATGTATTAGCTTGGCAAGGCTTATGATATATGCTATATGATGTTTAGATTGTTTAGTTATTATCTCATGCTACTGGTATTTTGGGATGTACTATATATATGCTCTATGTAATATATCTATTTAGATTGTTTTTGGGACGTTCTTCGTCGTAAACTCTTTGCTACTGGTTGGGCCTGTTAATTAGACTATTATATATTATTATTAAGCTAATCGGCTGTGCAGCCCCGTACTGCACAACCGTCTTCCTTAAAAAAAAAAAAAAAAAAAAAAAAAAAAAAACGTACTGATTAACCATTGGTATTAAAATAGAAAAAGTTATACGTAGTGTATGTTATGGAAAAGAACTTATACATTAAGGCAAATGGATAACAGAAAGTAGAATAAGAACTTAGAATCTAGATTTCTTTTAGACACCTTTGCATAATAATGAGAGCAACGACAGAATTAAGTGATTTTGCCGATATAACCAACGTTGACTTAACGGACATATTCAATTAAAATGATCAACCACTTAACAGCCACATCAATGACCTTAATCACATATTCAATCCACGATTAGAAAAGCCAACATCATTCATCGATGGTAGAACTCCTAAGAAAAACAACTTTGTATTAAAACGGTTTTGATGACCAAATATTCCAAATGCTGGCAGCTGTGATATGTAGAGACATAATACAAATGACTAAATAAAGCCCATTCCCATTTTAGATGAGAAAAAAATGGTCGGCATGTTATATCATAACACGGACTGTTTTATTCATTGCACATGATGGCTTTATCTAAATCTCAATGTGCTGTCTTTCAACAGATCTCAGCACATGTAGACCATGAGAAATCGTTTTCAAATCCTTACCCATCAGAAAATTGCACAGTGATCTTCTTAGAGGTCTGAGCAAGCCATGACCCTATCTTTAGAAGCCATGTGCACATATCGGTGTTACCATGTGCAAACCTTCCCTACTTCTCTATATAACCAATGAACAACTTAATTTTTCCAACACAGTAAACTAAAATAGAAAGCTGCCTTCGCCTTTCATTCTTCTTCCAAATTCGAACAGCTTCTTCAAAAAAAAAAAAAACTACAACAACAGACACCAGCAGGCTCGGATGATCAGAGGAGCTTGCTAGTGGAGCTCGACACTATTTTTGAAGGTGCAGCAATCCATGGTAGTCCGGACATACGGTGACGGCAATGGTGCAAGGATCCTCCAATTTAAATGTATTACTGGAGTGGGAGTTTTCGAAAAGCAAGGGTTCTTTTGGTGACTGCGATGGCACAGGAAGGCCATAGGGCGTACATGAAGATGGAAAGGGTAGTGGTACAGGAGCAATTTCTTTTTGGAGGATGGTGGCGTTCTGACTTCGGTACAGGAACAGTTGGTGACATGGATGGGTGGAAGCCTGAAAGGAGGGTCTTCACGGATTGTAGGAGAGAGAAGGTGCTTGTGGTGTTGATTTCAGGGCAGTTTTGGTTTGGCGTGGTAAAGCTATTTCTGGTGGCCGGTTCTTGAACATGAGCAGGGGAGTTCCGGTGGCGAGGCCCGTAGCGATGGGAGCTGAAGGAGTGGTGGTTCTGGTCAGAGCCGGCTATTGGGCTAGGCCCAACAGCCAAGCGCCTACAGCAACCCCCAACCCCAGCAACCCCCCACGCGATTAAAAAAAAAAAAAAAATCTCGCTCTCACTCCAGAAACGAATTTTTGCTTCCCAGTTCCAACTTCCGCTCCGCTTCGTACTTTCAACTTCGAGTTCCGTCGGCCGCTTGTCCAAAAACTTCAAACGATCTTGTTTCCTTCAGAGAATCAGAAGCTAAAACCTAATTCTCTTTTCCACCGTTCAACCAGGTATCGTTTTTCAATTTTGAATTCTAATTGTTGTTGCTGTTAATTTTGTAAAATCAATTGATGTTAAATTTGTAATTTGCAATTTGCCAATCAATTGATGTTAAATTTAATTGCAATTGCTATTTCAATTGCTGTTGCTGTTAATTTTGTAGCTTATGCTAAATACTCAAATTCAATTTACATAAATTTCAGTCAATAAAATTTGATTCCTTGAATCAATTGTTTATAAATTATTTTATTTGAATACCAAATTGATTATCAAATGTTTAGGGAATATGACAAAGAACGAAGATGATAAAAATCGAATTAGATATCGAAAACAAAACTCTGGAGCGTACAATAAAAGAGTAAAACAAAAGAAAGAGGAACTAGCAAAATCTCTTGTTGGTTCAATTTCTAAGATGTTTGAAGAAAAAACCAAACAATCTCAATGTTCGACTTCAAGTTGGATTAATGAAGCAAGCAATGATAACGAAGACAATGATGAGAATGTTGAGAATAATAAGAATGTTGCAAGCGAAAATAATGAGGATAACACTCATGAAGAGATCGTTGAGAATGAAGAGGTCAATGTTAGCAAAGAAGACATTGGTGGCTTGGTTGTGCTTGATCTAGAGAAGGGTGTTGAATTGAATTATGATCCGGGTTTATGGGAATCAATGACCGATACTAAAAAAATAATGTTGGTTAAACGTGGTCCGATTAAGGTGGTCCGATTAAGGTGTTAAAGAAAAAGATAAATTTCCTAAGAATGCTATTGATGGTAGGCATTTCTCTTCTAATATTATATTGGTTTCCATCCGCGTGGAGAAGAGCATGAAAGGAAGTGGTTGGTTTACTCAAATGAAGTGAATAGATGCTATCAAAGTAGAGGAGTTTTTTCTAGGCTCTATAGAGGTTGATGACACATCGGGTCTTGGCCTTTTTTAAAACGCTTGAGACCACTCTAAAGGATCTTAAGCTTAATATTGATGATGTGCGGGGTCAAGGTTATGACAATGGATCAAATATGAAAGGTATATTATTTTTTATGAAAGGTATATAATTTATTTTTGTCTTATTCGTTCAAGTAACAAATAATTTGAATTTAATGTAGGTAAACACCAAGGTGTACAAAAAAGAATCCTTGATATAAATCCTAAGCAATGGGTTGATGCAGCAATGTTTTTGGTCATTAAGTCCTTTTGTTTGAAGTGTTTGGATAGGCATGTCATGGACCCATGGTATATGCATTCTTCCTTCATGGATATCCAGGTGCTTTTGTTTGAAGTCCTTTTGGTCATTAAGTCCTTTTGTTTGAAGTGCTTTGACAGTTTTTTTTTTTTTTTTTTTTTTTTTTTAACAGTTTCATTACCAGTTTTTGGTCATTAAGTCCTTTTGTTTGAAGTGCTTTGATAGGCATGTCATGGACCCATGGTATATGCATTCTTCCTTCGTGGATATCCAGGTGCTTTTGTTTGAAGTCCTTTTGGTCATTAAGTCCTTTTGTTTGAAGTGCTTTGACAGTTTTTTTTAACAGTTTCATTACCAGTTTTTTTTTTCTAGAAGCAACAAATTTGTATTTAGCCTAAGGCATCCAAAATGTTGGAGCCGGCTCTGGTTCTGGTAAGGGGCTCGACTGGAGGTCCGGTGATAGTTTGAGGCGGTAGTGGGTTTTATTTTTCATTTGTGTTCTTTGAAGAAGGCCAGTTCGAAGGAAAAAAAAGGGATCGGGGAAAAGTTGTTTAGTAGATAGAAAATGCGTTGGGGTTAAAGAATGGGCTGACGTGGAAGGTAATTTAAAGGGTAATTAAGAAAATTAATTACTGGTTAACCTAATTTTATAATCATTAAGTTTATATAAACTTTAATCTTGTATATCTTTTTCATACTTCAATGGAATTCAACGAAATAGGATCCATTGGGATTGTGGTGATGGAGGCTACTCGTACAAGCTAGCTTGGTCATAATTGGATGCAGTTGGAATTTCATGTAATTTTAAACGTTGTTTAAAATTATATGAAACAATGCAAACCGTCAATCGAAAATAAAGATGAGTTAATTCTCACGCTTTCTGGAATCCTATGATGTGTTAAGTTCGTATTAAAATATAATTTATCATTGATCAGTGTAAATTGGATGATTGGATGCTATAGATGCTATTGGTTGTTTAAAGTTTGATTTATTAACGTTATTTAAATTTCATCATTTAAAAATAATAGATTATTGAAAATCATTTCATATATTGTTATCAAATGTTATTGTGATCTGTGATGGAGAGAAGAACATGTTGGAGGAATCCAACCGGATTCGTCAAATAAATTGTATGTTATTTATTGTTCATATTATTCATACACCTGAATTATTTCGCCCCAAGTAAAACCTGTTGGGTGTTGATGATTGAATGGATATTGATCGTTGTGATTTTTATCAATCAGTAGTATTGATTAAGTGGTTGGCAGTAATGGACTAAAATATATTGTTTTATAACGTCATTGTGTTGTTAGGAAAATTGATGAAGTTTTAAATTATAAATTTATTTTATAACTGAATTGAAGTTTTCCAGTTTTTTTTATATAAGGTTACTAAAATAGAAATTTTAGAAATATATTTATTTTAAAAATCATGTTTTACGGAAGGGGTTATTAAATGTTTATATAACAAATTCCTATGTCGTTTTATGAACATAAATCAGAAACTAACTTATGGGTTGGTAAAATGACATAATTGTTTTATAAAAAAATAAATAATGTTTTTAAATTAATTAAGTTATTTAATTAATTTAAGGGGAAAGAGGAATGGAAATCAGTTAACGGTTTAACTGATGTTTATAGTTGGCAAAGTCGACTGTTTTAAATTGAAACTGGTGATTAGATCAATTTGATTTAAATTAATCTAATCAATGGTTTTCTAAATATTCGTTAACTTATCGAATGTTAATAGAAATTAGTTAATCTTTGATTAGTTATAATTTAAAGTAATTACCGAATTGTCTATTGCTATTAAAATTAATTATTATTCAATAAAAATTTTAAAATGATTAATTATTCTATTTTTATCTAATAATGAAGTTAACTACTTTAATGTTGTTAATGTCGAGTTAATTATTATTTTAAATTAATAATAATTAAAGCAACAACTTTTTAATTGGAATTTAATTAAAAAGCGATCAAGTGGCGTTAAGTTTTGATTAAAGTCTAATAAGAGTTTTATAAAGGGATTTATTATCCAAGTTTACAAACAAAGTTTGTAAATGTGACTTTTAAACTAATGTAGCAGTTTTAATTAGATTTTACTTAATTAGGTAAAGTGAATTAGAATATAAAGTGGGTTTTCAAAAGGAAGAAAATGGTTTATAAAATCCATGATAAATGGAAAATGGAATGTTATATTGGGATTTTGAGTTGCAAACTTATATTATCTTGTGATAAGAACATTGCCGATCAAGGTCTGAGTGGTAATTATAATACCCCTACTTGAACGGCTTCACTATTATCAAGAGACAATATTGTTTGTAATGAGTAAGGATGTTGGAATGATTTATCAAGGGAAGAACTGAAATTTTAAAATTGCAAAGTATTTAGAAATAAAATAAAGGCTATTGGATCTATTTTCGGTAAAATGATTTATTTGACATTGATTGGCCAATAAGAGATTTGGTGAGTACCTTTATTCAAAGAAATAAGTCCATAGTTTGGTTTACAGGAAAAAATGTGAATAAAAGAGTAATATTAGTTCAAAAATGGTATTATAATCTTCGCAATCAAGATTTTGAACATTATTTGATAAAGTTTGAGTAATAAAACCATACAAGGTTATATTATAAAAGGTACGTCGCTTGATGTTATTTTGGACATAGAGGACATGTAATTAAACCTATACCTAATGGATAAAGAATTATATAACGATATTTCTAAGGGTAAGGGAAATGGAGAGGGGTTTATAAAACTATGGCGATATTTCAAATATAATAAAATACATAAAGGTTTTGAGAATATAAAATGGTGTTTCCATGATTAAGGAAATAAAGGATGTTTATGAAATATAGTAATATTTCCTGACAAAGGAAATGGAATGAGAAGTTTGGTAAATACGAGAGTATCGGTTAATGTTTTCAAGTAACAAAAGAGTTTTTGTAAGATAAGAATTTAGAATCGATTTGTGAGAATCGGTAAAATGGTCTAAATGAAATATTTTATATAAAGGACCTCAGCTGGCAATTGAAATAACTTTACTATTATAATTTGATAGTTAAACAACCGACTATCAAACGAAATACTCTATTTGTCTTTTGACGTGTTGTTTCAAAGAGACCGGGATGGGGTCTAGACCAAAAACCACTTCGAATCAACTATGCGGACGTGACTAACTTGCAGCCTACCAAGATGGAGCGTTGAAGACCATTGATCTTCATGGGAGGAAGAACAACTTGATAAATTTCTCTGACTTGCAAGAAGAAATCTTTTATTGTGATTCTGTCATGATTGAAATCTTCGGATTACAAGGACTTCTCGCTACTGATCCTTGGGAGATTCCTGTATAGGTTGCAGTAGGAGGGTGCCTTCAGTTCATTATGTTCCTTGATGACTTGTATAGACGAATGTCTGACAGCGTATTTCCAAAATGATCATGTACGATTGATTTTTACAAATATACCAAGTTTGGTGGCGAAGAAATTCTCTTTCTTAACATCAGAGTGTAATTGGGGACATCAATTAGTGATTTGACAGATCTGACGTTGTGGCATTCAAAGTAATATTGATGTGATATTTTGAAAGGTAAACTTGACCTTAAGCCTCATCAACCAGGAAATGACAAAAATCGGGCAAACAACATGGCTAGGTGGGCCATTCCCAAGTAGGGTGTATTGTCACCATCTAGAGAAAATTCATATTTGTTCTTCTTTCATTTCTGTATCTCCACGGATGTACGGTGGGCCCTTAAAACCGTATTGGGTGACAATATATTTGATACACTCATGCTAAATGAGTGGTCGGTCATGTGTGGCTGGGTTGCAAGACTTTCTTGTTGAACCCCAGTGTATCCCCTTTAGAGTACACTAATCGGAAGGTGATCTCATACCTTGTCATAGTTGGAATCCATTCTCCAATAAGCACCTTGCGGTTTTTGATTATATAATAAATATGTAGAGCATGAGATGCAAGTGTTCTACTAGATGGTTATTTATTTGTGATTTGATAGACACTATTACAATATCATTGGATTTTGATATATTAAAAATGTTTTGGGTTATGGTAAGGTAAAAACCAACTGTGTTTATATGTGGGTTGGTCTTACTATTATCCTTTATTTCAAAAAGGATTTCTAAAGTTAAACAGGTTGATTGTGCTATGAATTTATCGCTGTCAGTATTCCAGACTGATCCGGGTGAATTTTTCTTTGCTTCAAATGTGCTTGGGTCAGGCCGAGTATATTTCCAGGTTAGGTTCCGCTTGAAGTTTCAGGAGATGGAAGCAGGAGGCTTCACCGATAGTTATATAAAGTTATTTTCCGGTGTGACATATATATGCTGTACTTTGATGATTGGTATGTATATACAGTTCTTTTGTATAAAGTGATTTGATATAATATACTTTATTCATTTCGCTGTGAGATTCTGGTGTACTCTTCTTTTTCCTCTATTCTAACATTTCTTTCTTTCCACTTCTCATCCTCTAATTTCTTTCTTTTAGAAATCTGGGATTTCGTTTCTTGGATTTTTGGCAAGTAATATGGGATTATGTATTATTGTTGAAAATTCAAGCATTTAATTTTTCGGGCCGTTACAAAATCATTTTTTAAAAATGTGCAAGTGTATAAAACTTAATACAAAGGCTCGTTTATAAGCACAAATATTCAAAGGAAATTTATCTATAATGAAACACAGTGACACAAACATGGCAAGTTTTTAGCTTTCGAAATAACATCGAAATAGGGTCAAAATATAATACAAGCTAGGCTAGAGGAGTAAGCAAACATTGAAGCAAAGATGGGTTCGCCCTTTTTATTTGCGCTTTTAGGCCAAGTTTTGGCCTATCAAAACACAAAATCTTAGGATGAAGATTTTCTAGATTTTAAGTTCAACTTTCAGGAAAACAAGGAAATGAAAACCACATAAAACATATATAAATTGAGGAAGATATCCTTCCTCAAAGTAGGAGCAGTAAAGATTTTAGCACTGAAAAATTCACAGAGACGTAAAACTAGTTTACCGTAACCCAAACTCAGTTCCTACAACAAGAATACAACACATTGAATTAGTTTCAACTAGAATGAGTGAATTACTCACCTTGGATTCAGATCTAGAAATATACAGCAAGAATTTGAAGCAAAAAATTGAGAGTTGGGGCTTCAAGAAGCTTTGTATGGCACTGTAGAAATGATTACGGTATCATGCATCTCAAGATAATCAACATATAGTAAATGAAATTCACATAGAGATTAATGATGGAATTAAACTAATTTCTGGGAAGATTACCTGTTATAGATTGGAGTCAGCAACCTTAATTCTCTTATTTGAGGTGTTTGGGGATTTAGATTTGGCTTAGAATTTGATTTTTCAGCAATTTTCTCTCTATGTTTTAGAGAAAGGAGAAGGAGAATGAGGGAGAAATGCGTACTATATGTTTTACCAAATTTCTCCTTTCTTAGTTAAAAAAAATAGAGGCCACATTAGCTTAATTAAGGCTGTTGAGAGGTGCTTAGGCCTTAGGTAATTAAATTTGGCCTAATTATCCTAGTTTATTTTATGTTTAAGAAGTTTACACACTAATTTACACTATTTCCTCTTACTTATCATAATTCACATCACAAAATACATAATAAAATACAAATTTTTATTAAAACACATTTTTAACATTATTTTAGAGATTGTAACTAAAATTTACAAAATTTTACAAATTTTATAATTTTTCACAAATTTCATTTCTTTTGTGAAATCTTACAATTTTAAATGTTATAATAATTCAAATTACTTTATTTTTCCACACAAATTTTTCAAAACTTATGAAAATTTATTTTTAACACATGTATATATATTTTATTTCAATTTAATGCTCTTATGGAGAAACGTTGTTTGTTGCAAAAAATATTGTTTGTTTATACTTTGCAACCAATCAAAATAAAAAAAAATACTCATTTTTACTTCAAAAACCCATTTATAAAGATGTTTCCAACATTTATTTTCCATCTTAAATTTATTATTTCATTATAAAGTTCAACCTATTCAACAAACTCCAATATATATATATATATATATATATATATATATATATATATATAACTTTCTTTAGTTTACACAACCCATCCTTAAATCCATTTATTCTTGGTTTAATATTAACCTTAAATATATATATATATATAAGTATATACACATATATTCATGTGAGCCGACATTTATATTGTTGTGAATTTCCACTAGACTCCCTTTCTGATTATTTAAAATAATTAAATAATTTTTTCTTTAAAATTTCCTAATAATTTCCAAAACTCATATTTAAATTTCCAATTTTGCTAACCAATCTCAATTAATATTATAATGATATTTATTTCTGGATTAACAAATTATAATTCGTATTATAATTTATTAATTACTATAGCGTGTAATCATCTAAAACCAAGGTTGTTACAGACTTCCTCCTTACAAAAAACATGCCCCCGCAATTTCCTTAGGGATAAATCATGTTTAACCTACTTTATTCTAACAACCCAAGAGATAGGCTTTGAAAGAGAAGCTCGAGCTCAAAATTTCTCACCCCATAATGAAAGGATAGAAAATTAGAATAGATTGCTCGATAAATCTTATGGTTTCCAAATGTAATAACTAGGATCATTGAACCGCTGAACATCACATTTTTGTTTCATAGGCATTTATTCCTACAAAGCAAAACACTCATATGGAATTGTAGGAACAAAATATGGGTGAAATCCAAAGCTTTACGAAAGCATGAAAATCATTCAACTGAATCAAAACCACACAGACACTTCCACAATAAAGAGGTGTGTGAGACACGTCGTGAATCTCCACAAATTTAACAGTAATTGGCCATTTAAGATTCCAAATAAAACGATTCCTATATTAAATTGATAGCCATTAATAAATGTATATGAATTGGGTTCTCAAAAATATATTCATCCATCCAGGCTATCTAACAACTATGGTGTTAAAAACCCCAAGGACTCGGCTTTGTTTCCAAAGCCTTTTAAAAATTTCAATAGAATGACTCAAAAAAAGACGACCCAATACACCTAAATTGTTAAAGACTTACCAGTGTCATGGGTCAAGTTGGTCTATTTCATTTTTTTTCTAGAATTTCTATTACTTATTTGCAAAATTTAATTAGTTAGTCTAAAATTACTTAAAAAATAATTTTAGGTCATTTTCATGTCCCAATTTTGACTTTTAATCAACATTCTACATTTTAATATTTACTTACAACTTAGTCCTTAACTTAACCTTCGTTTTTATTGGAAAAATTATTGTTCAACATTTATCTACACAATTTATTATATACTGGTGAACAACTCTGTCAACATAAGCCAAATACCATTGCTTTAATCAATATGTGTGTGTTAAAGTCAATTTTTCTTACTATTTCTCTTCCAACCCATCAACCTACCAATCCACAAACTCCTTTAGTTCTTTGTGTTTTATGGATATAAAAATTCCTATTCTTTTTAACTATAAATCACCATTTACATTTCCAACTTTTCTTCATGCATGTTTTAAAACACGCTCTCAGCTTTTTAGCACTTATGTTGTTATAATAACGTTGCCTCACCATTGATGGAAACAAATTATATAAATTCATGGCTGCAGTTTTGATCATAATAAAAAAGGCATTGTTGTTTTCTTCCGGATCATTGTCAAAAACCAAAGGCTACATACATCATTAAAGTATGCGAGCATGTTTTTAAAACACTGCATATATTTGAGTTACTTAAGTCCTTAAACATATCTTTCAATCCATGTATAATTTCATTTACATATATATGTATATACATACATATATATATATATATATATTATCCAAACAAAATTTTATTCACATAATTTTATTATCTCAAATTAAAATAATACAAAGCCATAGATGTATAACGCTTTGAATATAGCTTGGAGCAAAGTCAATTTAAAATCGAGATTGCCTCACTGTTCTTAACCACCTTTTCCATCTCGTTCGATGGCTTTACATTATTTTGACACTTATAGTTTCCTTTAGTAAATTATTATTATCATCGCAAATTCCGTGTTCGAGCGCCTCGTAAAAATGTATTTAAGTAATTATTATCGACAACATTGATTAGATGTACCAATTAAAATCCTTAAAATACTCCATCGATAATTCAACACAATTAATTAATCTTAGATTTACCCCTTGGTTCATTCATTTTATTTTCCTTTCCATGCACTAATCTTTATTTAGAATAGCTACATCCTAAACATTATCTTCTATACATAATACGTTGAATTTCTCGCTTAGTCGAAACATTCTATTGGTTTCCACTGTGCACTCTGATTAATTTAAATTATTTTCATTCAACCCAATCAAAAGTTTCAATTTATCCTCTCGGTTATTATTTACCATTACCGAACTTAGACTTATAAGGTTGAATAGGATAACTGGGATTTGAGTCTAGTCCTCGATCGTTGGTAAAATGATTTCTCAATAAGGACCACTCACGCTTCGAAAAGATAATATAGGAGAAACTACTATAGAGTAAGTCTCAAATATCACACCAAGATTAATCTAGCAACAATTTCTTAAATCCAAAAATTTCCCTACTAGGCATCTTCAAGGGAAAATGATTAAGGTTAAATTTATAGAATAAGATTAATATAAAATCCAAATATCTACTTGGGTAGTAAGCCTGCGGTAAGCCCAATAACAAATGTACATAGGAGATTCGCAACCACCAAAGTAGGCGATAAGCTATCATCTCGCTCAAGGTAATATAAGGGAATTTCAGGACTACATACGAAGTCCCGAAGTGCAAAATATACTAAGCTATTCTAGTTGGAATATCTGAAATACATGATTCTCTGGATTATAAGTACATAATGCACTGATCGCTCCATTGCTAGAGATTGATTTGAGATCAAGTAAGAGGAATACGTGCATGTCTGCATGAAAGAAAAGGCTACAAAGGGAAGTCTCAACACTTTCCCTTAAAAACTATGCATTGTAGCTTCGTAATAGGCTCAAATGGTTACCCACACACTCAAAACTACATTTAAAGTATGATAAAGACAAGGAATGAAGCAATATCATGGAGAGAAATCAACAATGTATAACATTCAAATTCCAACCAATCTCAAAGTTCCAAAAGAACACCAACTCGCACTCATAAAATAAGATAAGATCAACCTAAAAAAAGGACAAGTACATTTCAACTTCCAAGGGAAAAAAGAGATAATGTGGCCTTCTCATTTGCAGAAATGACACATAAGTGGTTTAGGACACCTCTAAAAGAGATGACTTAAGGAGTCAAAGTTAAAACATTGTCGTTGCAATAAACAGGCTAGTCCAGAATTAGAAACAATACAAGAACCGGGGTCAAGCTTCCTAAACTTTTTATAAGGAGAAGATGATGAAGCCTCAATTGAAAATCGCCTCTTCTTGGCCCTATCAACAAATAACTTCCTCACAACATCCAATATAAAGCTCTGTTGAAAGCGTTCCTTGAACTGGTCCCAACTCAAGTGAGTCTCATTAATTTCTGATAATAAGAACCCGTACTATTCGAGAGCTTCTTCCTATAGCATACTTGATGCTACAAGAATACGTTGTCAGTCATACAAGTCCATCTCGGTAAATATGCCATCACAAGATTCAAGCCAATCCAAGATCCTAGGAACACTTTTCGATCCATAAAAGGATGTACTCCCAAGATAAAAGAAGTTGCTACAAATCTGAATTAATATTGACCTGCTGTAACACCCCACACCCGTTATGGTCACTCTCTAAGGGAATGCCATAACATCGGTGGAGTATTTTAAGTGAATATAGAACAGAAGAATTACAACAAGACAGATATAAGTAATACTTGAAGCATTTTAAAACATCATTTCATTGCAGCGGAAGGTAAGACATGTTTGGTCACATCACAAAACCATAATAAGAGTCAAGTACAAAAAATCCATCCTGATAAATAAAAGTACATAATCCCAATACATGAACTGATAGCCATGAAAGAAAGGGTAAGCTGAGCTCTACACCTATGGTCCAAGCTCCAAAAGAGAATAAAGCAGCCTGATCAAAGCCCACTCGTACTGGGCCCACTCTGATAACCTGAGGGTTGGGAAAAAGATAAAAAAACAACGGGGTCAGACATAAGTCTGAGCGAGTCCTATAACTTTAACAATACAATCATTAAAGTAACCAGAGAAGACATAAGCTTGATATACGGTAACGTCTGGAGATGAATGGCTACACTAAGCAGCTTGGTAGACTTAGGATAAACTAAGATAACCATAAAGACGCATCCACCCACCCAAGGATAATTACTACACTGCACCACACCAGTCATTCCTACTTAAAGGTTGATCCCCCTAAGTGTACTTAGTAATTTAGTAGTTTCGTGTACCCCTATCTGACTACATAGGTGTACCCACTACTCCCCAAGCGATCGGCTCCCTTACGTAGATACCCGTGCTGGTCCCACGATGGGGTGTATCATTACCCAAAGTGACAACCTGATAATATCAACGGTGCACGGCTTTATATCTACACGATGCAACAACGACTTACCAACCAGCCCGGGTCCACACACGCATATGAAACCCGTTGGTCCTGCGTTGCCATCGCTAACCCGGTTTAGCCTCTAATAGTCAAGCCCAATATGCGTGTCCCGTCACTCGACTAGAGTCGAGCCTACTAAGATACGTTTGGGATATTGGTTGAAATGGGCCCCCACAAGCTACCACCTAAGCTTGTTATTTCTAGTGAATCCCACTTAACCCTTTAACCATGTCCACTTACATGTTATACATTTTGGCTAAGTCATTTAATCATATTCTAGTTGTCATACAAGGTACCCACTAGATTTCCACATGCCACCCCAAAGCACTTACTTAACCCTTTAACCATGTTTTAATTACATGTTTCACTTTGGTTAAGTATTCTAATCGTATTTTCTATTGCCACCCAAGGCAACCCACTAGTCTCCTCATGCCACCCAAGGCACCCACTTAACCCCTCATGTCCCACTACATGCTAATATGGTTAAGTGTTTCTTAATTAATTAAGACCGTGATCTCCCATAAAGACCTCCCACATTAGACTGGCTTTTATGACAACTGGTTAAGCCGGTAGGGTCCGGGCAGTTTTACGTCATAACAGAGTCTAACCTCGTGTCTTTACTTTAATCACGTATTTAATTTGTGCCTAAGACCTCCCACATTGGGCCAACATTTGTAGCAACTGGTTAAGCCGGTAGGGTCCGGGCAGTTTTACACTACAAATGAGTCCAACCTCGTGTCTTAGTCGATTAATTACACCTAAGTAATCACCCCCATATTTATTAATTATCCCTAATTAATATTCACATTTACAAGAATATGGGTAGACCTAACTCAATAGGTAAATTCCCAATTCCATAACATGGGTAGACCTAACTCAATAGGTAAATTCCCATGGGGTAGACCTAACTCAATAGGTAAATTCCCACTTATGCTTATTCATTTTATGGTATGCTTAATCATAACCATTTCACACCATTTCATTAGCATGTCTATTAACCCCATCGTTTCCCACGTACTTATGCTAACATGACATATTTCCAAGAGAAGATTCTTTCACAATTAACATGGGTTTCGCTTAGCATACATTAGCATTAATCATGGGTTAAAAGGTGTCCACTTACATCATGATATTAACCCAACTAGCATTACTAAATAACCCAACTTGCATGAACATACATATGTCATATATAAAGGCAACTTGCATAAGTGTTCATAGGTTATACAAAGGTGAACCTGCATGTGTCTTAAAGGTGTGAACTTGCACAACATGTTACATGTTAACTTGCATAACATCATACACATAACTTGCATAATATTATAAACATAACTTGCATATCAACATACACATAACTTGCATAACATCATGCACATAACTTGCATAACATCATACACATAACTTGCATATGAACTTGCATAACAACATGCACATAACTTACATAACATCATACACATAACTTGCATAACATGTTGAGCTTGCATATAAGCATACACATAACTTGCATAACATGTTGAACTTGCATATAAGCATACACATAACTTGCATAACATGTTGAACTTGCATATATGACTTGCATCTTAAAGGAGGGTAAACATGCATATATATATATATATATATATATATATATATATATATATATATATTCATAGCATATAAAGGTGTCATCTTGCATATGTATGCATCACATTTAAAAGGGTAAACTTGCATGTCATGATTTATGCATAATACCAAACACTTAGCATGCATAAAACCACATACTTAGCATGCATAGAATCAATTACTTATTATGCATAAACCCACCACTTAACTTGCATAAACCCACATACTTAACTTGCATAAACCCACATATCCAACTTGCATAAACTCACATATTCAACATGCATAAACATAGGATTAATATTAAACATAGGTTAGCATATTCACATCATATCATATGACTTGAAAACCCATTAATCCTCATGCAAAACCATAGATCTCATCATATCTCATCTACTTAATTTAGCAATTGATCATCAAAGTGATAGAAACTCACAACTAGCAAATTTGCACTCCAAATGAAGAAGATTAAGATGCTTAGAATGGATTAGAGGTTGATTAGAGAGTGATTAGCTTGCAACCCTCTTCATTAATTAGTGGAGGCTCCTTCTAAGATTTAATTTGGCAGCATGTAGCCCTCAATTCTATTTTTAGTATGGATTAGGGTAGGGTTAGGGTGTATTTATAGATTAGGTGAGTGTTTTAGGCCCTTAGATTAACCCTAGATTAGATTAGGACCCTTAGATTTCGGAAATCTCTAGATCCCAGCCCAAGACTCAACCAAAAACCAGATCTGGTGCACCCAGATCAACAGGGCCGACACCCTGTGTCGACACCCCTGTCAACATGCCTGTCGACACCCCTGTCGACATGCCTGTCGACACGGGGCTAGGCGGGAACTTTCCCGCCCTTTCCGCTTTTGGCTCCAAACTTGTTTTAGAACTGAATTTTAAATCTGTTTTTAACTTTGAATTTTCTGAAAACTTCTTTGGGCCTTAACTGGGCCATACGGACTCCGATTTACAAAATTTCGGACTCTATTCTGCGTATCTTTCCGAGACGAACGCAATGACGCAGCCCGTTTCCCCCAATTCTCACATTTGAGATTATTTATTCTGCAATTAGTGAATCTTAGCATTAACTGAAATACGGGGTGTTACATTCTCCCCTCCTTAAAGGATTTCGTCCCCGAAATCTCTAAGCTAAGGAGAATGCATATCCTACCATCCAAACAACCATCTACTCAATCCATCAAACACGGGCATCCATTGTCCTTACAACAATTTCTAATGATGTATGAGCATATGCAAAAAAGTGTGTGTATATGTTCCCTATCTAATGTATGAACATATGCAAACCATGATAGTGCCATGCATCCATTATGTATGCGAGAGAACCCTATCGACACATACAATATCTACATGAGTGCACAATCATTCACCAAAATGCATCATCCATATGATAACACAATCATTATACATCCATAAATATAGCTTCCTACACACAATTTTATGCAATATGCAATATGAAGTGACTGAGCCGATCTAGTGTCTAGAGTGTGTGTATATGCATCCACGAGCAACCACTAGCAAACACTTGCATCCACTTGCATCCATCAACCATAACATGTCTCAAACACATGTTTCAACCATAGGTTTACCCTATCTAAAGGTCAAACAGTACTAACGAGAGGACATACTAAAGATAAGATAAGTACTAGGCAAGCGATAAAGGAGAAGACATACTCTCAAAAAGAAATGGATACAAAGAACGCATCTTCGCTTCCGTCTCCCAAGTAGCATTGCTTTCGTCATCTCCCCATTGCACTTTGACTAGCTGAACTTCTCTGTTCCTCAACTTCCTAGTTTCTGACCCAAGGATGCGAGTAGGAGCTCGTCGAATCGTCGCATCACGCTCTACCTCTACATCTCTAAGCAAGCTCGGCTCTACCACCTCTGTGGTCTCATGTAAACACTTCCTCAAATGTGATACATGGAATACATCATGAACACCACTAAGTCTGTCGGGCAACTCCACCCTATATGCCATCCGTCCAATCCTTTCCTTAATAGGAAACGGCCCAACAAACCTCGGTGCTAACTTCCCAACGGACCCAAAGCGAACAACATTTCTCAACGGAGATACTTTGACAAAAACCATGTCCCCAACCTCAAACTCAAGATCCGTCCTTCTCCGATCCGCATAAGATTTCTGTCTATCTTGCGCTGCTTTCATCCTTCTTCGAATCAAATCAATCTTCTCTGAAGTCTCTCTAACATAGACTGAAGCAAGCCATGGAGCGGTCCTCTTACTCTTCACGGGTATAAAATGGGCACTCTTGGTAAGTCTGTCTACCACAACCCAAATTCCCGTATTGCCCTTCCTCGATCTCGGTAACCCATCGATGAAATCCATCGAGACACTATCCCACTTCCATTGCGGAACTTCCAATGGGTGTAGCAACCCACCGGGTTTCCTTTGCTCCACTTTAACTTGCTAGCACACCAAGCATCTAGCGACATACTCGACCACATCTTTCTTCATACCGGCCCAAAAGAAAACTCGCTTCATGTCTTGGTACATCTTGTCCCTACCAGGATGAATGGTCATCTTCGACCGATGTGCATCATCAAGTATAGCCTTCCTCAGACCCTCGTCTTGCGGTACACAAAGTCTACCATCTCTACGCAACCACCCCTTATCATCTAGGGTGTACCTACTCAAATGGCTGGATGACTCCCCCCTTATGAGCTTCTCTACTAACTCAACCAACTGTGGGTCGTCTCGCTGTGCCTCGCCAATCCGCCCCAAAAGAGTAGGCCTAACCTCCAAGGAGGCTAGCAAACCGGGTACAAAGCCAACGGAAGGTCTAAAGTCAAACATAGAAATAAACTCTAAGCTCCGTCGTTTAACGAACCATGAACTCAAGGACAACCTTTTTCTTCTTAAGGCATTCGTCACCACGTTACCCTTGCCATGGGTATACGCTATCTCAAACTCATAGGATGCCAAGAATCCCATCCACTTTTTGTTGCCCTAAGACTATGCGCTTGAAGAGTCTCCAACACTTCCCTAAGATGTAGGGCATGCTTTTCTCCACTTCTAGAGAAAACCGGGATAATACCAAAATCATCAAAACTGTCCATCTCTCACGCAGACCACCCTAGTCGAACTCGACATCCCCCAAATGCAAGCCCCAAAGGCCTAAACCAGTATCAGACAAACAACCAAGGGATACCTCCTTCGAATTCAGACGACCTACGTGAGATGATACTAGTAAAAACGGCTAAATAATTAAGCCCTTGTCCAACTCTGGATGTCCTTTCCAGTCTCACTCCAACACCACCGTTTATTCCATAACTGGCTCGGCTCTACCTATTAAAGCCATCCGGAGTCCTAAAAGCAGCCTTCTCTATACTATCCTCAGCCACTCTCAACTGACGAAACCCCGTGGCTAAGTCCAGCTTATGAAACTACTGAGGCGCCAACTAATTGGAAAAAGATCATCAATCCTCGGCAATGGGTGTCTATTCTTCTTTGTGAGTTTATTTAGCTCTCTTTAGCCTACACAAAGTCTGAGGGACCCATCCGCCTTTATAGAAAAAACTACCGGAGCACCCCACTCCGATATACTTTGTCTTCTAAACCCCTTCTCAAGCAAATTGCCTACTTGCTTATGGAGTTCCCTCCTCTCACGAGGAGCCACGTGGCACACTGGCCAAGACACTGGTTTGGTATTGTCTACCAGATATATTTGGAAGTCAACCTCCCGCTCCGGAGGTAAGCCCTTCACCTCCTCAAACACATCCGAGTATTCCCGGACCACTTAACAGATCGCAAACTCTTGACCGACGTGTCAAGCGATTCTAGATAACTTAGCATAACAGATTCCATGGGATTACAAGAGATCTCGAGAGTGTTACCCTAGCGGGTCATAAGCCTAACAACTCTCCTTCCACAATAAGAACGGCACCATTACTGGATAACCAGTCCATGCCCAAAACTAACCCATAGCCCGTGAAGCCCAAAATGCATCACATCTAAACTCAACGCTAAGTATAGAAACTTTCAAACCCAAACACATCATGGAACCCCAATTGGGTTTGAAACAACCAAGGGATCATCTACTAACTGGTGTCTAAGTGCAGTGACTCAACTAACAAT
This sequence comes from Allium sativum, assembly GCA_030737875.1. Classification (NCBI taxonomy): domain Eukaryota; kingdom Viridiplantae; phylum Streptophyta; class Magnoliopsida; order Asparagales; family Amaryllidaceae; genus Allium; species Allium sativum. The sequence goes on along the minus strand of JASFAX010000473.1, from coordinate 7,915 downwards.
AATGAAATAAACGAACTCGATGCGTCAAAATCAAATAAAGTTTGACCCGGATAATCAAACAGAAAAACTAGACTTTCAATGGAAATAGTTCTACCTCCTCCCTGAATCGGTGGAACCGCGAGAGCCTGAGCTTGCCCCCTTGCCTGAGTTGGTGCCAAAAGAACTTGCACCTGTCCTCCTGAGGTAGATCCCGTCCTTTGCCCTTTCTTAGGGCATTCTTTCACTAGATGTCCTGCTTCGTCACAGTGGAAGCAGCCAGCCTTCCTCTTCTTGCGATAATCCTTGCTTAGGTGGCCTAGTGTCCCACAACTGAAGTACTTCTTCTTTCCTTTGCCACCGTTGCCTTTCCCACCCTTGTTTTGCTGTTGCTGTTGAGGTCTCTTCTGATCTCCTTTCTTCTTAGGTGCTTTATTAGCATTGGGACCCTTCTCTTCCTCATGCATAAGTGCCATGTCCACTAGCTTCTCGAAAGTGGCCCCCATAGGGATGTGAGACATAGCCAATCCGTGCATCGGTTCGTTCAAGCCTTTAACGAACCTCAAAGCTTTCTCTTCCGGTGTGTTTACCAAGTCTATGCTGAATCTCGCTAACTGCTTAAACTTGTTAACATATTCTTTCACCGACAAGTTCCCTTGCTTTAAGTTCAAGAGCCTTTCCACGTGCATATTTTCTTCCGCTTTTGAGAGAAACTTTGCCTCAAACCTTTGCCTGAAATCCATCCAAGAATCAACAGGGCGTTCTCCATTAGTGGCCTCCCACCAGAACGAGGCCTCTCCTTCCATTAACCAAGCGGCTAACCTGACTTTCTTTCCCTCTTCCACTTCCAAGATTTCCATTAATTCTTCCGTCTCATTAAGCCAATCCCTAGCTCCCACAAAAGGTTTCCCTCCCATAGCCTTAAACTTCCTACAAGTCATAGCAAAAGTATCCGCGCGAGGAGGAACGAGTGCAACGGGTGGAGGAGGAACATTTGCTGGACCTACAGCGGCGGCCCTAGCCTCTAACAACCTCCTATACCATACTGGTACCGCTACACCGTCCGGAAGATAAAGATCTTCAGCCATGCTGAGACGAAAAAGGAAAGATTCAAAACGGAGAATTCGAAAGATAAAGATATGGCTATCGGGGATTATGCTTTTCTTTCAAAAACTTTTCTCTTAAAAGACATGTTTTTGAAAATACTCCTTTCAAAAATATTCTTAGAAAATAGTTTTCTAAAAGTTTTATCTGTTCCGGTAACCTTTGCTCTGATACCACGTGTAACACCCCACACCCGTTATGGTCACTCTCTAAGGGAATGCCATAACATCGGTGGAGTATTTTAAGTGAATATAGAACAGAAGAATTACAACAAGACAGATATAAGTAATACTTGAAGCATTTTAAAACATCATTTCATTGCAGCGGAAAGTAAGACATGTTTGGTCACATCACAAAACCATAATAAGAGTCAAGTACAAAATATCCATCCTGATAAATAAAAGTACATAATCCCAATACATGAACTGATAGCCATAAAAGAAAGGGTAAGTTGAGCTCTACACCTATGGTCCAAGCTCCAAAAGAGAATAAAGCAGCCTGATCAAAGCCCACTCGTACTGGGCCCACTCTGATAACCTGAGGGTTGGGAAAAAGATAAAAAAACAACGGGGTCAGACATAAGTCTGAGCGAGTCCTATAACTTTAACAATACAATCATTAAAGTAACCAGAGAAGACATAAGCTTGATATACGGTAACGTCTGGGGATGAATGGCTACACTAAGCAGCTTGGTAGACTTAGGATAAACTAAGATAACCGTAAAGACGCATCCACCCACCCAAGGATAATTACTACACTGCACCACACCAGTCATTCCTACTTAAAGGTTGATCCCCCTAAGTGTACTTAGTAATTTAGTAGTTTCGTGTACCCCTATCTGACTACATAGGTGTACCCACTACTCCCCAAGTGATCGGCTCCCTTACGTAGATACCCGTGCTGGTCCCACGATGGGGTGTATCATTACCCAAAGTGGCAACCTGATAATATCAACGGTGCACGGCTTTATATCTACACGATGCAACAACGACTTACCAACCAGCCCGGGTCCACACACGCATATGAAACCCGTTGGTCCTGCGTTGCCACCGCTAACCCGGTTTGGCCTCTTATAGTCAAGCCCAATATGCGTGTCCCGTCACTCGACTAGAGTCGAGCCTACTAAGATACGTTTGGGATATTGGTTGAAATGGGCCCCCACAAGCTACCACCTAAGCTTGTTATTTCTAGTGAATCCCACTTAACCCTTTAACCATGTCCACTTACATGTTATACATTTTGGCTAAGTCATTTAATCATATTCTAGTTGTCATACAAGGTACCCACTAGATTTCCACATGCCACCCCAAAGCACTTACTTAACCCTTTAACCATGTTTTAATTACATGTTTCACTTTGGTTAAGTATTCTAATCGTATTTTCTATTGCCACCCAAGGCAACCCACTAGTCTCCTCATGCCACCCAAGGCACCCACTTAACCCCTCATGTCCCACTACATGCTAATATGGTTAAGTGTTTCTTAATTAATTAAGACCGTGATCTCCCATAAAGACCTCCCACATTAGACTGGCTTTTATGACAACTGGTTAAGCCGGTAGGGTCCGGGCAGTTTTACGTCATAACAGAGTCTAACCTCGTGTCTTTACTTTAATCACGTATTTAATTTGTGCCTAAGACCTCCCACATTGGGCCAACATTTGTAGCAACTGGTTAAGCCGGTAGGGTCCGGGCAGTTTTACACTACAAATGAGTCCAACCTCGTGTCTTAGTCGATTAATTACACCTAAGTAATCACCCCCATATTTATTAATTATCCCTAATTAATATTCACATTTACAAGAATATGGGTAGACCTAACTCAATAGGTAAATTCCCAATTCCATAACATGGGTAGACCTAACTCAATAGGTAAATTCCCATGGGGTAGACTGTTTGCGAATGAATTAAACAATTGTAAACAACTGTAAAATTCGTTCGTCTTTCCTAAACAACAAGGATTGTTGTAGAGGGTGTCGAACTCTGGGACCAAATTATTTTATTAATAAATCCAATCAAGTTATCCCTAACTTTTGATTGGTGGAAAACAAAGAAAATAGCAGAAATTAAATAAAAGAGAGTTTTAACAATAAGTGAAAGCAATTAGGGGATAATGACATAGATCAGATTCATAATCATCAATAGCCAAAAGATTAACCAGATCTAATACATGTTTCTGTCACAAACATGAATCAACGATGATAGGTTTTTAGAAACAAAATATGTAAATAACGACAAGCATAGCCTATGCAGGAGCTCAGCTCTACAACCATAGACTATCAGGACAGATTCACTATTTTATTTCTAAAACCCTAAATATTAAATCTAAATCTGATAATTGTTAGATCGAACACGAATATATCCTGTGAAGGAGCATAGCTCTTAAACGACACAAAATATGAAGGTTCAGATCTAACCCTTAATTCAGATCCAGATCTACATGTATACAGTCTTCATCTTTTGGCTATGTGATTCATGTTGAATCATACTATCAGCGTCATCACCCCCTAATCAAAGGGGATTAGCTAGACATAGCTAAAGAAGAAGAGAAAAAGAAAATAAATAACATGAACATAAATAAAATAAACAAAAAGTAAAAAGAAAGGGAGAGAATGATTTTATTCCAAGAAGAGAATTACAGAATAAAACCTAATGTGTTTTTCACAAGACTAAGATACAATGTATTTATAGCTGATATGACAAAGGCTAGCTAGCTGATTACATAATGTGGGACTAAAGAAATAACCCAAATAACACATAAGCCAGTGTGAACGCAGCTTTAGAGTGAGTGGTCTAGCAAATAGGCTAGTGTGAACGCAACGTGAGTAAGAGGCCTTCCAAATGAGCTAATGTGAATGCAGTTTGAGTCTTTATTGAGCCAAATCTTCTTAACTGAAATATAATTGCAACCGTTCTTCAAGCTTTAGACTCTTCAAGCTTTAGCAATTTTAAACTTCACTTTTTTTCAGCAAAATCTTCATGCTTTATTCATCAAATGCTCTAAACCATGCTTCTTGTCAACAATCTGAAAATACAGCTATAAATACAAAGTATCAATTATTTTAAAGGGAAAATAAGATAAATAAGCGGATAAAACATACACATTTACGTGTATATCAAATACCCCCACACTTATCTTTTTATTCGTCCTCGAATAAACTAAACTAAGATATGTCACACTTTCGTAGGAAACACGATTGCATTTAGCGTATGCAACAAGCCGTTAAACCTCTGGGTGTCCCCAGTAGGACGAGTGTTGTCTCGTGAGGGTTTTCAGCGGATACTACCCACAAAATCCAAAGCGTCTTATGTACGCGGATTAATCAAACAATATATTTAAGGTCTTTCACATTCCAAGGATTTCACCTAACTTCAATAGTAACGGTTTAGCCCCAAATTGTCCATCCCATAATTAGTGCAAAAATGAACAAAATTTTTCAAGCTGAATCGTAATTCCTTGATAACACTGTAATTGTCTTGAAGGTTAAGAGCGTGGTGTCAACCAAAGTTCTACACATCGACAACGTGCACCCAATCATTTATTTGACCTTCTCTTTTTTTTTTTTTTTTTTTTTTTTTTTGAATGATTTTGCACCAATGTAACTGTAATGTATTGGATGTGAGTTATGCATAGATGAAGGAAAATTTTGTAAGTTCTAAAAATGTTATAGATAAGAGGGCAAGTGTATTAGTTGAACTTCAAGCTACAAAAGATAAAGTAATACTAAGGCACATATGAACATTTTTATTTCCTTTCATCTCCTCTACTACAATCCTCACTTCCAAGTACGGTATAATGGATGTGGATGGAATGGAACTGAATGCTTTCAAGAATGATGAATGACTATTTTATTCTGAGAGACTCTCTCTTTATTTCATTTTTTTTCTTTTCTTTTCCCTTTTTTTTTTTTCATTCATTTTTTTTTTCTTTTGCATGATGAATGATGAATGGAGATGGAATGGAATGATACCGCACATTATTTCATTTGATTCCTCCTCTACTAAACCAACACTTCATGAAAGGAAAGTTTTGTGCCCTAGTTACTTTACTTCTATAACCTTAATTCAACACACAAGTCTGGATTGATGTTATACAAAAAGCTGAAAGGAATGATAAACAAAGTTTCGTAAGATAGATAACCCATATAAAATAAGATGTGGTATATGGTTATCCTACCTTAAAACAAGTACGGAATGGGTAGTGTAATATTGGTATATAAAAATTGACATTTTTGACCTTTAAACAAAGGTTCTTGAGTATACCCATATAAGATAAACTTGTCGAGTCGAAACATGGATGTAAATCGACTAAAACTTGGGTTTGAATAATGTGGGGTATCGAAGAAGAACGCTACATTGAGTCATTTCTCCTTAATTGGGCCAAGTGGATTTTAGAACTTACGATTTTGAAAATTTGAGTGGAAAAGAAAATATTATGCATGAAAACAAACTCAGAAAATCCAACAAATGTAGGTGCAAAAATCCTTTTATTTCATGATTTTTGTTTTTTTTTTTTTTTTTTTTTTTTTTTTTTTGATTATTTTTTACTTGCACATTCTAACACGTATAACAAGGGTTGACATGCTTACTCCAGAACACGACTAACGTCTGCACAGTCTCAAGCTAGCATCTTAAAAAAAAAGACACATTACGACCCAATGAATAAATAATGTTCATTCCCATCACCAGTCTGGGTGCGGGTTGGGATAAGCTCGTTAGCTTCATTTTGGATCACGGTAATCCCTGATTTCTTAGGTACGACATGAATCGGACTAACCCATTGACTATCAGAAATCGGGTAGATGATTCCATTGTCAAGGCATTTAAGGATTTCAGCACGAACTGCTTCTTTCATGATAGGGTTTAGTCGACGTTGGGGATCACGAGTGGGTTTGGCATCATCTATAAGGTGGATTCGATGTTGGACTATCGAAGGACTAATCCCCTTAATATCAGCCATGGACCAGCCAATTGCCTCCTTATTTTTCTTAAGGATGGGAAGGAGCAATTGTTCCTGCTCTAAAGTAAGGTCAGAAGCGATAATGACTGGAAAAGTTTCATTTTCTCCTAAGTAAGCATACTTAAGATGACTGGGCAACACTTTGAGTTCAGATTTTGGGGGCGACTCAACCGAAGAAATTGGTTGAGGGATAGACTCATTTGTGAGAGGCTCGACAGGAATCGAATCAGAGACATTTTCGGGAGTATCTTGAAACAAAGTTTCGTAATCTGATTCAATTTCGTTATTCATATGGTCGAGCTCAGATTCAGTATCGTGGACAGCATGGATTTCAGAAAATTGGTCCACATAAGAGGCAGGAGAGTTTTCGGTTCTAAAGATGTTTAGCTCGACGGTCATGTTACCGAAAGAAAGTTTCATAGACCCATTTCTACAGTTGATAAGAGCATTAGAGGTGGCTAAGAAGGGTCGTCCTAGAATCAAAGGGATTTGGTTTGCAGGATTGCTTACATGTTGAGTTTCTAGGACAATGAAGTCAACTGGAAAGATGAATTCTCCTATTTTGATCAAAACATCCTCGATTTCGCCCACAGGTTTCTTAATTGAACGGTCGGCAAGCTGAAGAGTAACCTTGGTGGGTTTCAGTTCTCCTAGCCCTAATTGGCGATAGACGGAATATGGAAGCAAATTAACACTAGCACCTAAGTCTAGCAAGCATCTATCGATTTTCTTGTCCCCAATAGTACATGATATTGTGGGGCAGCCAGGATCTTTGTATTTCACTGGCATAGATTGGGACAAGACTTCGCTTAGAGTCGCCGCTAGAAACACTTTCTTAGGTACATGTGTATGACGTTTCTGGGTGCACATATCTTTTAGAAATTTAGCGTACTGTGGAACTTGTTGTATAATATCTAAAAGAGGAATGTTCACTTTAACTTGCTTAAATATTTCAAGGATCTTTTCTACCTGGTCCGTCTTTTTTCTAGGTCGGAGTCTATGAGGAAATGGAGCAGACAACTCAGTAGGTTGGGCTACTTGAGTTTGAGGGTGGGCCTGATTAGAATTGGGCTCAATGTTTTGATCCGAGATGGTCGAATTTTCTGTTGGGTTTTGAATATCGTCTGGTAAATCATTTGGGTCGACCACATGGTTGTCAATCTTCTTGCCAGATCTAAGAGTCGTGACAGCATTCAATTGACTAACGTTCGAGTCTTGAATGATGTGAATTTTGTTAGGGTTTGAAGTCTGTCCTCTAGGGTTTTGGATGGGTTGACTTGGAAACGTACCCTTTTCCCTTTCACTTAATCTAGTGTTAAGTTGAGACATTTGTTTTTGAAGTTCACTCATTTGTTGAGTCGTGGTTTGCATGTGTGAAGTCAGTAAGTTTTGAAGATTGGTATTTGATTGGATATTTTGAGTTGTTGCTTTACCCAATTCTTCGAGAGTTTTCTCCAGTGATGTCAATCGTTTATCATCTTGGGGAACAAAAGATTGTTGCGCTTGATTTTGAGGGGTTGGCGCAGGATTTTGGAATTGACTTTGTTGAAAGGGAGGATTCGAGGTATTATTCGAAAATGGTTGAAAAGGAGGTCGAACCAAATTCGAAGTTGCATTGTTTTGGGCCCAAGAGAAGTTAGGATGGTTTCTCCAACCTGGATTGTAAGTTGGGGAGAATGGATCGTTCCTAACTTTATTAAATGCGTTGAGTTGTTCTAACGAATGTGGGCATTGGTCAGCAATGTGGTTAGGATCATTACATTTGTAACATGAGGGCTGAGACGCTTGAGCTTGGTTTGCTTGAGTTGATGAAAGGACATTATCAAATTTGGTTAACATTGCGTCTATTTTCGCTTCTAAAGTCGTTGAGGATCCTA